>WHYT01000589.1:11541-24932 GCA_009806455.1 Tetrax tetrax
CAAAAAAAAAAAAAAAAGAAAAAGGAAAAAAAAAATGCTGGCTTTCTGTTTTACCCAGATGGAGTTTTCCTTGATTGAAATTAGCAGGATGGGAAGGCAAGCGGAGAAGGTGGCGGGGCTGTGGGCTGGGCATGGCGTGATGTGCTGGCTACTGATGCCTCATCTTCCTCCCTGGGGCTGCATCTCTGGCTCCCAAGGCATGGAGAAACCCAGCTGCCAGTCCCTTCTGGGATGGGCCAGGTCTCCTATTTGGGGCAACTTGGGTTTCACCCACAGCCTTTCTTTCAGGAGCTTCTCTCCTGCCTGCAAATGCAAGCCCAGGTTGAGCGAGTACATCTGTCATGGTCTGGAGAGGCTCCTGCCAGCCCCAAGCCACAGCCTGCAACAGGGCTGTGCCATCCCCATACAAAAAAAAACATGGAAAACTCACCCCACGATGCCTCAGATCCCTTGGGGCTGCTGCAAGCATCCGGCTGCGAGGGATCAAGCCCAGGGTGGGGAAAACCCCTCCTGATCCCATCACAGCCTGAAAATACCATCGTTTGTGGTTTCAAAGCCTCTCAACCCCGTTGGGCTCCAGTTTCAGGGATATCAGCAGATGTCAGGGAGCGTCTGGGGAGCTCAGGCTTGAAATGAGCCAGGGAAAAAAATCATATCAATAGGGAAAAAAAAGGCGCTGAGGTTAGAAGTTGTGAAGCGGGTGTCGACACCCCCCCTCCCGCTATTTTTCGCAGGGAGCCGCAGCTCTGGTTTGTTGGCAGTGTGAGCGGGAATCTGACTGCAGAGGGTCGCTGATCCCATCAGGGATAAATGGGTGGGTGTGATAAGACCTGAGTCTTTTTTTTTAAAACTTTCCAGCCAAAAAATAATTGAAATTTTGCAAAATGTAAAATGTGGCAAAGAGGATTTTGCTTACAGACCCCTCCTCAATCTCCTTCTGGGAGATGATGCCCAGCCGGGTACCGCATCAACCCCTGGTGCTGCTTCATCACTGTTCTCCCCAAAACCCAATGGGGAGCTTCCACCCCCCACAGCCTTTGGGGTTTTTTATTAATGGGAAGGTTCAAAAAAAAGAGATGCTTCCGTCTTGGGCTCTAATCAAAGCATTTTGGTTTGGATTTCACTAAATGATAACTTTTTGGGGGCTGCAAGGAAACCTTTTAGTGGGGGCTTCTTGGATTTCAGGGTATTTCCAGCACCTCCAAAGGCCACTTCAAAGAGAAGTGAGTGCAAGCACAGCATCTCTCTCTGCCAGTGTAAAACCCAAACCTTCAGATTTCCTCCCTTCTTATTTAGTTCATCAGCAACTTGGCAAAATTCAGCCAAGTCTGGAGCTGGTTTTGGTGTCACCAGATCTGTCTTTCAGGCCCAGGAATCCTGAGGAAGGGGAGAAGATTTCATCCCCCGTGTTACCTCCTGGATACGTAGTGGTTCCCAGGTGCCAGGTGAGTGTTTTTGTGCTTAGATGGGTATCTGGGAAATGATGTTTATGAACCGAGCAGCAGATTAGTTCCCATGCATGGCTTCTACTTTTCCCCTTCCTTTTCCTCCCATGACTGATTTTGGGGTGCAAAGACCCATTTTTCCCTTTGCTGCACCCCAGCTCTGCATGCTGAAGGGCCCTGGTGTGCAATTTGGAGCACCTCTGATTAATATTAATTATTCCTTCGTATTAACAATATGAGACCCCACATCCGCGCACCCCAGAAAGGCTGGAGGCTTTGTGCTCCGCTCCCAGAGTAAATGGCAGGTGAATGAGATTAGGAGCTGTGAGTGCGTGCTGTCTAAGAGCCTTAACCGGCAATTCCCAGAAACCGCAGGGAAATAATTCAATATTATTTATATGATGCCGCTATGTCAGAGCCGGGCTTGGATCGCGGCTCCCTGCGGCGCACGGAGCTGGCTGGGACCCACCAAAAGGGGTCCTTGTTCCACCCCTGCCATGAGCAGGCTCCGAACAGGGTGTCGGGGGTGTTAAAGGGACGGATTTGGGAGAGTAAGGGTGATGGGAAGGGTCTGCGTGCTCCGCTTTCCTCCTCACTCTGCCCAACTGGGTGTCCCCAGCCAGATGTGAGCATCCTCAAATGGCACCTGCAAATCCCCCCTCTCTGTCTGGATGTCACCCTGCGGGGGTGGCAGGGCCGTGGGGGCGACTCAGGGTGCCTGGGGTGCTGGTACAGCTGCCTTTGGTTCCAGTGCTGGAGAAGAACAGCGCTCACCCAGCTACTGTTTTCATTTTGCTGAAAAAACATCAGTTTTGGTTTGGCAGAGGGAAAGGAGACACCGGTTCAAGGTCAAACTCCAGTGGCTTTGGCCAAAAACCAGAAAAATAACCCCATGCAGATGAATCAAAGCATCTGACCTTGCGGTCCCAGAGGGGGGATTTTCTTTCAGCTCTTTGCCCAAATCCAGAGCCAGAACCTGGCCGCAGCCTCGGAGAAGCTTGTGGCCAGGAGACCCTGCCGCCCCACGCTCACCGCACTTCATAGCTCCGGCTTGACTCTTGCCTGGTTTTTCCGCTCCTTTTTCTACCCCCATTCCCAGTTTCCAGCATTTTGGCTATGCCCTGCAGTGCTGCCCTTCACCCTCCTCTTCCCGCCTCCCTCGCAAGGATGAGGAGGATCTGAGGATGCTGCGGGATGAAGGGCTGATCCCAGACGTGGATTTAGTGCAAGCATTGCAGTTTTGTCACTAAAAGAGGTACAAATGTCACCTGCCAAGCACATAACCTGGGCTTCTGTTGAGAGGAAAGGGAATTCAGTTATTTGTCAGTGTCTTCCCCATTGCTCGCAGAGGCTAGTGAGGGTAGGGTCCGAAAGCTGCATCCCATCCCTGCGCCACCCAAACCTGCACCTGCTCCTCAGGGACACTGACCTTCACCAGTGCATCCCATTCTGCTGAAGCGGTGGTTTGACTGGGCTGGGCCAGGTTTTCTTCACCTTCCCATCCCCTGCCCAGACGCTTTGGCATCCCCGGGTGAAGCACTGGAGACAGGAGAAGGGAGTTAAAGTGGCTGGCAAATGCTTTTAACAAGCCTCAAAGCCACTTTGCATCCTCAGATTGTTTCCAGTAATAAAGTCAGGTTATTACAAAAATCTATTACCATCAAAAGCCTCTGATAAACCTCCAATCCATCCACCGTGAAGTTTAATATTCCTGCCGGAGAGCTTTCCCTTTTCTTTGGCAGCAGGCCCTTATCTGCCATCACCCACCTGGGCGGGCTGCGCCGCGATCCGATCGCGTTTGCCGTTTGAGGGAGACGTTTGATTTCTAATCCACGGGATTTCAGTTTCCAGCATGCTGGAGCTGTTGGATCCTGCCGGGATGAGAAGGTGGTGGGCAGGCAGGGAGAGGCACTGCGGGGCTCGGAGGTGTGAGTTGGTCCTCCTCCCCACCAAAAACCCCCCGTACTAAATATGGAGATTGTATTGACAGCAAAATTATCTGCCAGCAGATGAAGTGCGAGGCTCCAGCGCTTGCACCGCAAAGAGCAGTGGCTTTTGGGGAGCACGCTGCACACCTGAGACAGGCTGGTGGCAGAGCACCGGGAAATGGGATTTTTTTTTTTCCTCAGTTTCTGGCAGTTTTAGAAAGGGAAGAAGAGGAATCTGCTTTGGGATGGTTAGAAACTACTGCTTCTACCCCCTCCCCAAATTACGGGCAGATGGAAACGTGGAGAAATAAGGAAATTAATAAAGAATGAAGAATAAGGAATAAGGAAATAAGGAATAAAATGAAGGAATAAGGGATAAGGCATAAAGCATAAGGAAAAAGGAAAAATGAAAAAGGAAAAAAGGAAAAGGGAATAGGACAAGGTCCATTCCCAGCCTCAGGCTCCATCCCAGCCCCATGGACCAGGACCACCCTGCTGCTTCAGAGCCCGAACAGAAAAGCATCCTCCCGTAGCCGGGTTTTGGGGATGCTCGTGCAGGGGATGCTGCCAGAGGCGCTGCTCACATCCCGCCTGGGTAAGTGGGAGTCCAGGATGGAGACTTAAGTGACAAATTGCCTGCTTTTTAGTGGGATTAAAAATAGACGGCGGGCTCCCGGGATGGCACTAACGCTCTGGCAGATCTGGCTTGTGGCCGGGCTGATAACGCCGGCGCCGGCGTGTTTTCCGGAGAGCTCTGGGGAGGCGGATGGGGAGACGGGGCAGCAGGGGAAGAGATCCCGGGCCCAGGACCAGCATCGATTAGCCGCTGCTAATTGCTATCAGAGACACAGGGCCTTGGGGGGCTGCTTGCCCAGTTTGGGCTGGGCTGGTCCCAGTCTGGGGGGCTATAGCCCAAGGAGGATGGGAGCTTGAGGAGATGATCTGGTCCTTTCTGCTGTCATTGGGCTCTGCTTTGGGGTGGAAAGGATTTTTTTTCAGAGTTTACCCAAGACTGGCATATCCGCATGGACCCAATGCTCAAATCACAGCTCTGCATTGGGGAGAGGCTCCTTTTGGGGTCCCTCTTCTTGTTTTGGTGTCCTTCTTCTCATTTTGGGGTCCCGCTGCTCAGCTACAGCCCTTGCTGCTGCCCAGTGGTCTCAGAGGCATGTAACAAAGAGAGGGCAGTGCAAGAAGCTGGTAATTAATTAGGATCACTAATGGATGGAGCAGGGCTGGGCAGGTGCTCACAGCCCCCACTGTCCCGGCTTTTCCCACAGGAATCCCCCCACCAGCATCCCTGCCTCCCCCCACCCTGGAAGGGCCGTTTAGGGCTGCCCCTACCTCTGAGCACCTCCACACAGCCCGAGCGGTCTCACTGGCTTCTGGAGGGGGAACATAAATCTTTCAAGGCTGCAAATGTCTTTTTTTTTTTTTTTCTCTTCTAGGTGAAGAAAATGGATTTTTTTTTTTTGCAACTCTCTTCAATGTCACTGCTATGAAGAGATGGGAGCGGATGCTGTTTGCGCACCGCAGACCCCTCCCTGCGCAGCCAAGCAGAAACACGCTGCCTTCCCTTGCCTGGCCTTTGCACAGTCTTATTTTTCTCACTGCACGGTTCTTTTGGGAGAGTTTTGTGTATGCCAGGACAATGCCTGATGATATGGAGAGGGATTTGTGCAGCTGGGGTGCCATGGGCATCCCATGGGCCAGCCCAGGGTCCCCTTCAGAGGATAAGCGCAGCTCCCGAGGGCTGAGATCTGCGTTAGAAGGATGCTGCGATGGCAAAATTAAATAATCTGCTTGCAGAGCTGGGGACGGAGCTGAAACCCTGGGAGATGCCAGGGGAAGGGGAGAGAGAAGCTCGCACAGAGGGTTCAGCTTGAAGTGGGAGAGCGGGAAGCCTCAGTGGGGAGGGGAACTGGTGAGGGGCTGTGGCAGGACCCTCAGCTGTGCTCTGACCTGCGGGACGCTGCGGCAGGGCACAGCCCCCTCTTCGCTGCCCCTCGTGCCCGTCTGGAAACGACCCAAAATGCAAAACCGTTCTCATCTGTGCACAGGGGTGAGGCGAAGGGATGTGACAAAGGGCACACTGCAAGTCAGTAGCAGTGCCTCAGCCCTTTTTCCCACCTCTTGCAGAGCCCTCAAAGGCTGTTCGCCTTTGCAAATCATAACCCCAGGTTGGGGAGATGCAGCCCGTGCCCTGGCAGCCCCCCCGGCAAATGCCAGACCCTCGCCCTCCACACCCACATCTGGGAGAGGAAGATGAGGCTGAGGAAGGATGCGATCATCCCTCAGACCCCCTGAGGAGGTCCAAAAGAGCCGCAGGACACAGAAAAACCATCCCCACACCCAGCCCTGTTAGCAGGGTCAGTGTGGCGGATGCAGCAGACACGTCACCGAAGACACTGGGGGCTTTAATTGAGATGTGGCCACCTGTAGCCAAATACTGAATCATCGCTGGCCAGATAACGTCAAGGTCAGGAGCGCTTCATTCGAAAAACTGCTGAGCTCTGATAGAAATTGTTGCCAGAAGCCTTAAACACCAGCTTTTGCCACAAAATTGTGATCCTTTCCCTGCCTGCCCCCGAGACAGCCCAGCAACCATCCTGCTGGAAAATCCTACCTCTCTCCTGGCCGTTCCCCATCTTTCCCTTCCATGACCGGACTTTCCAGGGACTTTATTTTATTTTAAATGGCTGCTGCATATTGAGCAGAGAAATAACGTTGAAGAAGGCTCTTTTGACCCAGGTGCTATAATTATTCCAGACTCCAGCAATGTGCGTGGTTCAAGTACTGTTTTCCCTGATGCCTCCCAGCCCTGGCTGCCGGCTCCTTCCCATCAGATGCAGGATTATCTTCAGGATGAAGGGGATTCAGGCAATGGCCTTTGCATAGGTTTCCCAGTTTTTGCATCCTGTGAAGGTCCAGGTGTAAAATGAGGGTTTTTCTGTTGTTTCAGGCATGTTTTGGGTAAGACTCCATTTTTGTTGCCTCTGGGGCTGCCGCTGCCCACTCCCTGCCAGCTCAAGCCTGCGTTGGTCTCGATGCCGGTCCTTCTGGTGCAGGCAGCTGGTTGCTGTTGGCCCCAGAGAGGAAAGCAAGGAGCCAAACCCAGCTCCTGCTCCTACCAATATCACAGCAGCCCACTCCCACTCGGGATCTGCCTCCTTCATCCCCCTCCCTCCCCAGGGCTGCTGAAGGGGTTAACCCACTCTGTGCAGAACCAGATGGGAAAATGTTTGCTGCTAAATGAGCTTCTGAAAAATTCATGGTCCTAAATGGTCTTCTAGGGGGTTCTTCCCCCCAGCAAGGAGTGGGAAATCCCAGTTGGGAGCTACTAATGGCAGGAAGGGAAAGGCTTCGATGGGCTCTGCTCCAGATGGGACCCCAGGCCCCCAGGACACCCCGGCCATTAGCGGGGTGGCCATTAGGCATCGCTGGGGCTGACCCAGATGAGTGAGCAGCTGCTCCACCATTATCCCACCGGACATGCCAGCCGGGCAAGTGCTGGGGATGGGGCTCCGAACTCTTGGGATAAAAGCTGGACTCCAGTCTCGCCTCCCAGAGCCGGTGGGCAGAGGAGGTTTCTGCTTGCTGGGTGGGCAGGTGCCACATCCGCCCGCAGTGGACCCCTGACAGCAGCTGGTGTTGAGCCCCATGTCCCGTGGGAGGAGAGGGCATGGGGGAAAGCCCCCTCCTGCTGCTGGAGCCTGGCATTTTGGAGATAATGGGGTGTTTTCCGGGGTGCAGCAGGGTGCCCAGCATGGGGCCACTCTCCAATGGGTGTCCTGTAGGAGATGCTCATGGGGGTGGGACCCCACAGCCGCCACCACCCCACACCCAGGAGCAAACTCAGCCCATTGTGCCACAGTGCCTCCGAAAACAAGGGATGTTCAGTCGGTTCCAGCCCTTCTTCCAGGGCCTCCCCCCTCCGCCGTCTGTGTCCCCGATGAGCGCTGTTGTGACAGGTCCAGCGAAGGGGAAAGGGAGCCCCTGCTCGCTGCTGGGGCCTCTCGCCGCTCGGCTGGCAACAGTCCTCGGCCCTGGCCAGGTGGCAGAGGGGCCCCTCTGTGGGGGACATGGAGCCGCCGGCACAGGGGTCTTCACCCGGAAAGGTCACAGTGGGGAGAGAGGGGAGTGTGGGATGGGTGGAGGCATGGATGGAGGGATGGGTGGAGGCATGGATGGAGGGATGGGTGGAGGGAGAGCTGGAGTGATAGAAGGATGGATGAAGGATGGAGGGACAACAGTGGATGGGCAGGATGGGATGGATGGGTGGACAGATGGATGGATGGATGGATGGGCAGACAAAAAGAAGGTGCATGGCCTCGGGTGGATGTGCTTCCGTGGAAGGGGTTGCTAGTACAGCTGCACGTGGCGAGGGCCGAGTCTGGGGATGCGGTGGGTGCAGGGCTGAACATCCTGGGAGCAGGGGAACTGGCCAAGCAGCCTTTTCCATACAATTCCCAGCTGAACCCACCCTGAGGACAGCCAAACTGCCTTAGGAGGGAGCTGCGGGCTGGCAGGATGCTTGAGGACCCACAGGTCAGTACACACCAGTGAGTACATCTTGCCGGATTTGGGGCTGTCCAGGACGTTCCCATACCCTACCCGTCACCCTGCAAACCCGGCTAACTCCAACCCAACCTCTCCATTGCTCACGAACTGCCCCGGGGCTGGCTCGAGCCCAGAGCATCCCAGCTGGGGAGATAGAGGTGGGGGGAGAAACTGACTCAAATCCTGCCCCACTGGCCATGGGGCTGAGTGGGCTCTGAGCACCCAGGGGAGCTTGGCCAGGAGCTGTTCGGTGTGATGGAGGGGACACCACGGCCACGCCGGGGCTGTGGGAAGGCTTCGCCTCGTGGTGAGCTCATCCCTGCAGCACCATTAAGGGCTGCGCAGCCCCGAATCCTCCCCCCCCACACGGCCCCTTATCTGATTAGGGACACGGGGGAGGCCTAAAAGCCTCTGGAAAATCAAACTGCCTGAGCCGAGCCAAGCAGAGGGGCGACTGGGAAACCAAAGCAAATGGGCTTTTCTCCTCCTCTTAAGTGCTTTTCCCTGTCTGTCTTTCCATCTTGGCCAGAGAGGCAGGGAAGGGGGAGGGAGATGGGGATGGAAAGGCGTGTTGGGGCGGTGGGGTGTCCCCTGGTGAGACTGTCAGGATGCTGGTGGGGACCCATCCTGGAGACACAACCACCACGTGCTCCTCCTGCACCCCTGTGTGGACAGCACAGCATGGGGACAAATGCTGGAAAAGAAGGGATGCTGCATTTATTTTTCATCTATTTTTTATACATAGGTATGTATAGGTGTTGGTGAGGACAGGGTGGAAGGTAGTAACTTCTCCAAGAAGTTACTGGGTCCCTTTGCAGGCAGGGGCTTGCAGACACCCGCCCTGCCTCCTCCTGCCCCGTGTGTATCCGTAGAGGCTATAGGCTCTATCTTCTGGGCATTGAATCCACCCATGCACTGAGTTTTCCCGTCAGCCCTCCTTCACCCCCAGGCACCGCAGGGGCTCTGGTGATCACCGTCGCCAACATCCAGAGGTCGGGATGCAAAATGGGTTTTCTGCTTAAGGCTGAACCTCCTGCCTTTGGTTTCCCAGTGTCCGCTGATGCCTCGCTCGCCTCAAGGGCTTGGTGTTTGATTTAGGTGCTGCAAATCCCCTCTCCCCCTCCAAAATAACACCAGCACGGGCTGGTCCTCACCGTGCTGCTCCCTGCATCCGACAGCACCCGGCACTGGGTGCTGGTGGCCTCAGCGCTGCTGCCAGCCCACTGCTGATTTCAGAGGAGCTGCTTCCAAGTGGCTAAATCCTCCCCCGAATCTCCACGGGGGGTTTTATTTTTGGGAAAAAAAATATAGGAAATAGCAAGGCAAGAAAAGAAACGCTATTGCTGGCCTCCCTGGCTGCCAAGATAACCGCCCCCTCCTAACGAGCTGCTGTAATTAGGTGCCTTGAATCCCCGGCGCTGGAGAAACGTGGTGTTCATCAATTTTCTGCGAGGATGCCGGGATGCTCCGTTTTAATACGGGGTGTTTCAGCACATGGTGGATGCTCTCACGTGCGTGTGGAGCACAGCCCAGCACCCGCCCACTGGGATTTACACCATTGCCCTTGCAAGGAAAACCCAAGCTTTGGCATTTGCCTGTTTTTTTTTTTTCCTCAGAAATACAGCAAAAAATGGAAATGGAGCAATTTCCCCATGGGGTAAACATTTTTGGAAGGAAAGAAGAAAAAAATCACTACTGGTCCATTGAGATGTTCCCCTCTGAACTGCTGAGTCTGCAGGGTTTCCTACTCATGGGGCCATCTCATTCCCTCCATCCCCCCATGCTGAGCCCCAACAACTTTGATAATGTTGACTAGTTATATCAGATAAAATATTAAAGGCCTATGATATAGCCCAAAATTAATATTTTAATAGAATGTAAAAGTCGAGGCAAAGACGAATCCAAACAGTAAAACTGAAATGAAACATTTTTATCTCGCAGGAAGGAAAGGGCTTGGTGCTACTGCTTTCATTCACCCTTCCGTTACTTTTATACGCTATTAAAATATTCATTTTAATATTATAAATATTGCATTCAATATCTAATGCGCCGTTACACTCTTTGGGGCACCCGAAAGTCAAAACAATTTGCTGGGTGTGGGTACCATGGGGTGTGCTCAGGGCCTGCAGCGTCTCGGTGGTGAAATATTTCAGCCCGTTTCTTGCTTCTCGCACCCAATTTCCTCTGCCGGCATCACCCCGGGAGAAAGGAGACCCATGGAGTGGCCCTGGGACCAGTGATGGGAACAATGGGCAGAGTCAGGGGGGAAGAGCAGGACAGAGCCACGGACCCATGTAATGAGCCACAAACTCCGCAGGAAACCCAGCCAGACCGTTAATTACAATAAAAAGCTTTTTTCCCCCTTGCCTTAGAAATAATAATATAAAATTAATTTATGGCAATTACGGGATTTCTATATTTATGTCATTATCAGAACTAAGGAAAGGCGGATGGTATAAATGTATTTCGGGCTCTGCTTTGAAGGGGAGGGAGTTGATATATATTTTTAATCACGTTCCAGGATCAGCCGTTCGACTCCTGCGCAGAATCCGCTGTCGGGCCGGGGCGTGCCGCTAACAAGGCAGCCTCTGTCGAAGCGAGCTTCTTGCGGGTGAGGGACTTCCCTGCCTGCGTTATTGGAAAATAATGGGAAAACTGGAGGTTTGGGATGAGGGTTCACTGTCCTGAGGCGTTGCCAGGGCTTTTTTTTTTAAATTCTTTACGGTTTGTAGGTGATCTATCTGCTTTGGAGGGTCCTTGAGGTCACGGCATGAAAAATAGCAGCTCAGGGTGTCCCTCCAACCCTGGCTCTTGGCTTTTGGTTTAAAGTGCCCTCAAAAAGGTGAGATTTGGTGCCTTCATTTTCCTGCATCTGAGATGAGGAGGGGGTCGCACCCCGTGAGCCCTCCCTGCCACCTTTAATGACCTCATGTTACCAGCGGAGTCGGGGAAAGCTGGGATGCGCCTTGAGGGGCATTGGCCCTGCGGGTGCCTCAGTTTCCCCACGCGAAGGGAAAGGTGCGTCCTCCTGGAACCCCTTGCCCGTCACCCAGGGCCCTTCACAGTGGCCCCTCTGCCCTCCTGCCTCGGCGTCCAGGCTCCGCTGCAACACCTCTGCAGCTGCTCCCACAGGGATTAGGGCTGGATTCGGCGATTAGCACCTTCCGGGCACTGTTATCCCAGCGATTAGTGCTGCTCCGGGATTACAGGCAGGTGAAATGCAGGCCAGGGATTACCGGGGACAGGCCAGGCTGTCCCAGCACGCTGGATGCTTTCTGCCCGACCCGGCACGAACGCTAGGAATTTGCTCCTGCAGCCAGGATTTATCCACACAGAGGCCCAAAGTGCCCTCAGCCCGTAGGGTTTGCACCCCAAAGTCCTTCCCAGTGCAGGGACTGAAGGGGCTGTTGCAGTGCCATCGAGAATGAAGCTGATGCCACTGGGGTGAGGTGATGGGAGATCATCAGTGCCAGCCAATGTCCCCAGGCTGCCTGGGGGTGATGTGGGAAGCCAGACCTAGCCCTGCCTGGACATCCCTCAGTGTTTTTTGGGGGTAACTCGTTGGGAAATCCACCCTTGGGCTTTCCAGCATATCATATGTCTGATAGAGCAGGAGATGCTCAGGTGGATTTTGTGAATATAGATGGGACTCCGTGCTGGCACCGTGTTTTGACCTTCCCTGCCTTGGCTCCTGCTGAAATAACAAGATTTATCTCCGGCATCTCCCTGGTACAAGCGGCAACCCCACCAGCACGCCAGCTTCGGTCCTTGCTCAGGAGAGAGAGATCACAGCCACCTGCTCTTGCCCACCCCAGCCCCTCTGCTTGCCAAAGCTGGGGCCATAAATAAAATCCAACTGGGATAAAAATACTTACTTCTGTACTGGTTGAAAAATATCCCAGCAGCAGTGCCAAGAACCTGCCAGAGGCGCCGTGGGAAGGCGGGAGGGATGGCACCCAAACACCCTGCATTAAAAGCCCTCATCCGTCAGCAGGAAAAGGTTCCTGTGATGGAGTGGGATACAGCGTGATGTCCTCATCATCCCCAGTTCCCAGGCCCCAGGGCCCATTTTGGAGTGGGGAAACTGAGGCTCTGCCCCATCGCCCTCCAGGCACACTGGGGAGGGATGAATCACAGCCCGGCCACTGCTTTTCTCTGTCTGCCACTTCACCATCCCCAGGGATGCAGGCCCGTGAGTCAGCCCCCCCCCTCCCCAAAGCAATCGGGAGATTGGCTTATAAATCACGGGATTTTTATGAAAACAAGTCGCCTGGGCGGTGGCGTGGGGCTGCTCGTCGCAGCAGCTGGGCCTTTTTCAGTCACCGAAAACGATGCTCTGCCCTTCCCACTGGGCTCCAGGTGGTACGTCTCAGGGCAAACCCCATCTCCATCGTCTTCTTCACCTTGGTCCCTCTGCTGTCCCCTGGCTTCATTTGCGAAGATCTCCCAGCAGCACCCAAAGGTACTGGGGGTGCGCTGGGGTTCAGCCCGGAGGCTGTCCTCCCCTCGGCGCTGCCGGGCTGCTGCTTCTTGGGGGCATCTTCAGCTTCTGTCACCGCTCAAGGTCAATGCCATTAATTGCCGTGAATTATTTTGGCATTAATGGAGATGTCTTATGCACTTCCACTGTAAATGAGGCTGCCAGGAGGAACGCGCCGGCCAATATTTCCTGGTGAAGGGAGACGGGGAAATCTACGGCAGCAGGGAGGGAGGGCGAAGATGCCTGTGGTGCTCATGGGGGTGGCGGAGGCAGGAAACCCACCCTTGGGTTGGGGCGGCCGCACCGCATGTGGTGTCGTGTGCGGGGAGGGGAGACGTGAACCACGCAGGGAACGACTGTGATGGGGGCTTGGTCCCCAAATGCCGACATCCTCGCCAGGCACTGTGCAATTGAGGGCAGTCCTGAGGTGTGAAGGCAGCAGTGCTCCCCAAAACCCAAACAAGTGGCTCCGTACTGGCAGCAGCAAGATGCCATGAGGGGAATCTCTCCCCAGCCATGCTATGAGTATCTTTGGGTCATGTGGGAGAGGGTCCCTGGGTGTGTGACGTAGAGGGGACCAGGCAGCCCACGAGGGACTGAGGCGAGGCGGTGGCTGGTCCCCCATCCCCAGGGGGGGAGATGGGGGTCCCCAGTCACCTGTGGCCATGTGTGGGGGCTGCAGCTGGGACCTGCCTGCGTGTGCAGTGCTGCAGGGAGTGAGGGGACAAGACTGACCCTCCCGGGTGGCACTAGCAGAGGGGGCCGGGGAGGCAGGGGACACCCCATCCACGGCAGGGATAGGGAAGGGGCCCAAACCCCCCAGGGATGGAGAGAAGCAAGCAAACCCAGCTGCCCCCCTCCATCCCGGGGGTGACAAAGCATGTGCTCACACCTCTCTCCTCCCCCCCTACCCCCTCCCCGGGTGTGGGGGGTCCCCAAACCCCATTTTTAAAATTATTATTTTAAACCCCAGCCGGG
>WHYT01000590.1:18165-52861 GCA_009806455.1 Tetrax tetrax
AAAAAAAAAAAAAAAAAAAAAAAAAAAAAAAGAAGAAAGAAAAAAACACCCTCCATTACTGGAAGCCTGAGTCAGAATTACCAGAAGGAAGCTGGACGGAAGAGCTATTTTCAGTGCCAACAAATCTGGAGAGCAGGTGAAACATCTCCACCTACAAATCTGAGCTCAGTCTAAAAGTTTCTTCGCAGCAAGAGAAAGGCCCAGACCTGCTGGAATGACAGGACTTGCTTCTCTCAGCTCCAGCCGTGGAAAGTTATCCCAGGTCTGCTTTTGCACCAGGCAGCCTTCAAAGTACAAATCCCTGCTACCTCAATCCAGCAACGTGGCTTTGTCACACAGCACTTCACCTCAGGTATTGAAAATAAAGCCATAGAAACCTTGGCTGTCTGGAGCACTGAAGAACTAAGCAGATGGCTGAGAATACGCTGTGAGGGCCAGTCCAGGCGGGACCGGGAGCTACAGTGCGTGATAGATCACCTTGCCCCAGACTGAACTTGTACAATTCCTTCCTTTCCCTACTCTCGCTCCCAGTTTGATTTTCTTCTTCCTCTACGCTACATATCTGTAAGCATTAACAGAAGAGGCATACACAGCACACATGAGAACACTGGGTGTAAGCAGGAGAGACTCCTTCACTAACACCGCTGACAACTGCACAATCAAAGACTCATTCCACTTTTTTCCTCTTTGCATTGTTCTCCATTTTGCCCCATCTTGCCGTGACTTCCACAGGAAAAGAGTCACATCTGGCTGACAAGCCAGCTCCCCTCTGCATAAATCCATTCCCTACGTACTGAGCTGGGAGAAGGGTGTTCACATTTCTAAAGTGTTGTGAATGAGTTAGAAAAAAAAAAAAACTACATCAGCAACTCACAAAAATTCTAGCGACAGGCTTCAGAGGCAGGGCTTTGCTTCCCCAATCTTAAACACACTGTAAGCTTGTGAGATGGCTGTGAGAGAACACAATGGATCACACGAACTATTTTTAAAAGATATTTCACAACTTCTTTACAAATGAAGCAAGCGTGTTTTGTCTGCTAAATTCTGCAAATGCTCAACAGCGTCGTAGCTCTTCCCTCCGTGCCCGTTGCCGAAACGATGAGCAGACCCGGCACGTTACAAACGGCTCACGGCTCTCCCCACGCGAGCACACGAAGGCAGCTCTGCGTCCAGCCGTTTCCTCTTCCATCACAAACACTCCACCTAAAGGTTCGGCGCTGGGCACTTGAGATACAGGCTTCTCAGTGAGCTTGAATGTTCAGCACGGCGCAGTCTCACTGTGAGACTTTCTCTCACTTTCTCCAATTTCGCTCTGTCCCCCTTTCTGCAAACCAGTTTCCCTAGCGCTAGTGACAGCTGACAGAAAGAAGAGGGAAAGCTAAAATATGGATATACTCTTCTCCACACTGTATCTTAAAATTGCTACACAAGAGAAGACAACCCATTATTTCACCTTTTTTTTTAAAGACTACAGGCTGTTCTTGTACCTGGGATCTGTATGTGGGTCTCACACAGGATGCATCCAGCTTCACTCACGAGATGTCCCACGTATCAGAGCTGTTCAGAGATTGCCACCTCTGCTCCGTCTGCATCTCTGAGACTGAAGTTCTGGAAAAACTACTGTCCTGACAACGCAGGGCCAGGCTGGCCATTGCTCCTGGGTCAAAGCTGACCACGGTATCAAAATAGACGAGGACTGCGTCTGCCTGGGTTACGTACGGTGTGACATGACAGACGTTCAGTTGTGTACTGCAGCTTACTAACTGTTCTGGCTACTTGAAAGACAAAATTCCTGCAATTTTATGGAAAACTACGGCGGTGTGATGACACGGGGAGGGACAGGGGAAGATTATCTAAATTGCTTGTCTATTGATGCAGGATATCAGCAAATCGCCATCTTGTACTGAATGTTACAGCAAAGAACCTTTTCTTTGGCACCGCCTTGAGATTTTGCAACAGATCACTTGTTTGCCTCCTTTAACAACAACAAAAAAAGCATATTTGAAATTCAGGTAACAAAACAGTTGCCAATCATGAGTCAACCTGACAATCCATTTGCTCTGTGAGCTATTACCTCCCCATGCAAAAATGAAACTGAAATCTCCTGACTAGGATGTGCTTAACTGTCACCTCGTCAGGAAATATCAAACTCAGTGAAGAAAACAAACAAACAAAAAAATGAAAAAAAAAAACCCCACCCAACCAACATCCCCCCCACCTCTCTACTCAGAAAACACAGATAAAACAATGTTTAAAATAGCTAGAGATTCCTTTTGAAAGGAAGTCGTTTATAAATGGAATTCCAAGGAGTTAATTGGCCTTACAACAAGGGGCGAGGGGAGGACGTGAAGAACAGCACGCAACCGGACCAGAGACGGCTGCTCTGCTACGGTCAGACAAGTCAGTCTCACACTTTGTTTCTCACTTGCATTCCTTACGCTGGATTTAGAACAGCTTTTCTCAGTCCGTTTTTTGCTGTGTACTCCACAGATACAAAACAACAAGTTTTTTTAGGCACAGAGTATATCGACCAGAGTTCACATCTTCAGAAACAGCACATCATAGAATTGTTTCTGTAAGATTTAGGCTACTACGTAAAAAAACCCCAATAATAGCAAACCCTCTCTGTCTTTGGGGGTTTATCTGTTTTCTAGCCTTTTTAATCATCCTGTTTATAAGCCTGTGATGTCTTCAGCCATTTCTTTGGTTCAAACAGCTCAGCGCTCTTCCTGCAAATCGTCTCAGGCTTCAAGTTCAAACTGGGCCAAAGTTCCCAGGCTGCGTGTGAACCACCAGTGCAGCCCTCGCTGCCAGCGCAGCGGCGTGGCCCTTGATCTGTAAGATATTTATCCGCAGGAAGGAGGGCAGTGGTATGCTCTGCCTCCGATTACAGACGTGCCAAGGGCCAAGCAGATGCCGCAAAGGTCATCAAATCTCACCGATGTCAGCCACGGCTCAGGTGTCTGATTTGAGGATCTGTGTGAACGGCCTAAGATCTCACGAAGTCTAAGGCAGACAAGAGCTTCAATTTCCCAAGTCCCAGGCCAGGGTCTGTGCCACCAAGCCACACTGCTTCAACACCCAACCTGTCACCGAGCCACACAGCAGCATCATTTCAAAGCAGAACTGCTGCCAAGCCTCTTCTTTCCAAGCTGTGAGAAACAGCCAGCGTTCATCATGGAAATACAGTCAGACACACTACTAACTGCAAAACGCAGCCTCTAAAACCACAACAGAACCTCAGAATACAACAGTGACTAAAGCACAGGCATGCCTGATTGCCTTCTGGGGCATTCATGTTGAATGTTTTTTCCCCACAATCTTCATAAGACAATGACCTACAAAGGAAACCTACTGCACGGCTGGGCATTCCCTGTGAGAGCTGAGATCCAGAGATTCGGCAGATGCGTACGGTATCAGTTCCACCAACACCCAAAGCCAGTGGCTACGCGTAGTGACCGACACCAGGTTGCGCAACAGTGAGTGGAAAACAGATGGCAGAGGGCTGGCAAAACTGCACAGAATCACATGTTGCTGTGGGACCGCCGGGAAATCACACGCCCAGGAAAACTCAGATGTAAAAGCTTGCAAGGACCTGGACCCACCAAGTAAACACAAATGCTTAGCCTTAAGTTGAGACAGAATTTGGTTTTTAGTCACTGTTACTAAAATACTTGCCACGGAGAACAAACAAATGGTGGCTGCTGTTGGGGACAGTTAATGATCTACATCATGGTGTTTTTCCTTGAGTCCATCTCTTCCGTACTCCTGAGCGCCCTGTTGCAGGCCGCTCCGGACCTGCTGAATGTTTTAGGGATACATCTGCCTCGTGCGGCACCTACCTGCCACAGCTGTTCGAAGAAAGAGCTAGTGCTTGCACCACACTCTGAAGGAGTGCACGTATCCCTTTGAGGATGTCTGGATTCTCTCCTGCTTCCAGGAGACTCAAGCATGTGTCACCATTTCACCCTTTCCCTCCACAAGTGAAGCTGGTGATAGCAAAACAGCACCATCAGATTGCAACTTCACTCCTGTAGGGAATTGGTTTGGAATCTTAATTCCTTGGTGAAAACACCGCAGGATGAAGCCCGAGATATTTATTGTCTGATGGGAGGATGGAAGAGGAAGCAGTCCGTACCTCTATTTGGTTCTGCTGCGGCGTGTTTACATCCCATAGTGTTGGCACGTGGTTCAGACTATCGGCAGGCAAGAAGTCCTTCGGATCCGCAATGTCAGAGAGGGAATCCGCGGGGGACGAGAAGAGGGAGTTGTTGTTGGAGAGCTCATCGAGGTATGAAGAATCCTGAAATGGAGAAACAATCAGTTAGAGGATGCAGGATGAGAAGACGAGAGTGCTCCTTTCTCACACCTACTCATCCGGGACGTTTTCATTTCTTGCTACTAAATGAGCAGCTCTGTTACTTCATGCTCCACAAAACTTCAAAATTAACTTGTAAATGAGGACATGCTCTAAGCAGCTGTTTTAAAACCTCGGTTTCTTGAAAACGTAGGAAAAATGCTGACTGGACAGAAGTGCCAGTACACATTCAAGACTAACCTCCCCATACAGAGGGGCATTCAACAAGATGTCAGTCACCTCAACTTTGTGTTTGATTAAAAACACTGCTGAGGGGTGAAAAGTCCTCAGCCTCACACCCAGAGGACTCAAGTATTTCAGTCATGCACAGAAGCCCATGGAATACCAGCTACATCTCATAATGACACAGCTGTTTAATTGCCATTTATAACACAGCAATACCTGGAGGTATTAGTCTCCTCATGCCAGGTTCCGCACAAAGGAGGCTGCCAGAAGCAGGGGGGAAGGAGCATTAGTGTCATCTGGATTTGTATCTAGAGAAATCCTGGCAAATCTACCAACCCTTTTCCCAAGGGCATGCCTCAGTCTGGACAAGAAGGGAATGTGCTTCAGTGACGAGGATCAGGCTGTCCTTGCTCTTTTTCTGCTGCCTGTGCTGAGACGCCTTACAATTGTTTTATTTCATGCCAATCCAGTGACAATGTTGGCCTGAGGCACGGGGACTCTGCCTCAGAAAGAGCCTTCAATCCCCTCCCTTCCTGCTCTGGTTTTTCACATTTCAGGTGGCAAGAGCTGATAGCTGAAAAGCACTTCTTCCTCCACATCCTTAGCTCTGGCACAGATCGCTGCGTGTTCCCCCACTTCATCACATCACCTCAGCTCTCCCTCCAGATCAAATACCACTTTCAGACTTTTTCAAACTTTGTCAGAAAGTCAGAAAAACTTTGTCTGCTGTTTACTGAAGAGCAACGTACTTTGAAATACCAAGCTCCAGCACACAGGTCCTGCTGGACACACGTCTCTGTCCCAGAGGGATACAGAGAGACCAACAGATCTTTCTTGGTGCCCCATACGACTCTGCCAACATAAATCAGTTTTGTGGTTCTTCACAAGGGTCAGATTTGTCAGCGCACAGCCAGCTCAAGCTCTCCGCTAAGCCAGATAACCAAATGAGCGTGATAATGCCGCAGCGCGGCTGCCAGGAGAGCCGCAGTGTCTGATACGGGGAGAAATCACTGTTCATTTCCAGTTAAAGGCCAATTTCCTACTACAAAGCAGAAAGGCAGCCAAAGATTTTTCAAAGTCACTTAGCCCTGCCTGACATAAAATCATGAACAGCTGAGCCTACTAGCACTATTCTAAGGGCTTCAAGCCAAGAGCTGGGTCAGACATCCTCAACTGCTATCAAACGTTATGGGTTTGCGGTGTTTAAAACTACTGGGACAAGTTCCCTTCACCTCCTTCCCAGATATCTCGTTCGGTACCGAGCAGGCAGTCTCCACTCCGAAGCACCGATGCGCTAAAGCCAAGGCAAGCAGTAACAGAGATTGTGGGCACAATGTTTAAAGTTTGTATTCCTCAAAAAACAACTGAGGGCACCCAAAGGCTCAACGAGAACGGGCTGATCATTAGGCTGCGGTACCAGGACGGTGCTGCCACGCGGGACACCTTCCTGCCAGCAGCGGGTACTCGTGCCGCTGCGTGACACCGCTGCTGTGTGCCCAGCAGCAGATGGGCAGCATTTCCTGTGCAGCTCTCACTCTCGGTACTTCTGTGGCTATTTTAGGATTACCCAGAAACCAAGGCTTTTCTGAGACTGAAGCAGGCGTCTAGATTTATCACCTCAGAATTAAGTGATCTCTGGAAACGGGATTCTGTTTCACACTTGAGAAAGCAGGAAAACACTTGGGTAAATATCGTATTTCTTGGTCAGAGCAGGTGCTTTGTGCATCCTGCAGGAGCCTGCCTGCCAGCCTCCCACAGCTCTGAGCTCCTCACCTCCAGTACTGTACCTGCAGCCTATGTGGCATTCAAACTAACGTGCATGCTATTGAGATCTTTTTTATTTTTCGCTGTCATCTTCGGAGGTGTGTAGCTTCTCTCAGCCTTCCAGACCTCTGCAGAGACACTTGCTGATTACCTTGAGCCACTGTGCTGCTGAAACAAACCAACTTCTCCTCTTGCTGTCCTCCCCACCCTTCTACTTCTTCCTCTGGGCTCAAAATCCCAAGAACAAGCACTGCAGGAATTCAACAGCCTCCAGATTGTCACCACGATCTACGCTCCTGTGCCACCACACCTCTTCAGACTCAACTGGGACACGGGTAAAGCAGAGAGCATTGACATCTGGTCTTGCTGTGGCTTAGGAAGAGAGTTTAACAATTCACCTAACACTACTCTTTCATATTATGACTGTTATAAAAGAGTTTAGATCAATTTTGTAGCAACTCTTCTGGTCATTCCCAGAAAGGAGGGAGAGAGAGATGGACAGGCAGATGGACATGCTCCTTCACCCATCTGCTCTGGTACCTGACACACCGGACTGATGCAGCAGCCAGAGGACCCAAAGGAGCTGGAAACTCCACCAAGGGCGTCTGACAGTCCAGATACTACAGAGATGATAAGTACAGACTGGTATCAAGAGGCTCCTAAGAAGTGCTTTGAAGAAGTTACTTTCAAAGCCCAGCACTGAAAGCAACACCTATTATCTTCTCTGAGTACTCAGCAGAACACAGCGACGCAAACACCTCCTGAGACGGACCTGGAGCTACAACTCTCCCACTTGAAATCCGTGACGGTACAAGTGCTTTGTCCACAGGCAATGAACAACAGCTGGTCAAGCAGCCGATCCCGAGACGCAGACACGCTGCTTTTCACAGGTGCCTGAGGAGATCCTGAATGCGAACCTAAAAAAAAGCACACCTGGAGCCTGGCCACCTCGCACTGCTCACACAATGCTCAGCAGGCAGGAGGAAGAGCAGAGCTCCCCACAAGCCCTCGGAGTTGAGCTCACATATTGTCCTTGATATTAAAAGATGAAAGGTATTTAGTAAAATCTGCATGCTGAGAGGAGAAGCATTTTTTCTCTCTCAAGGACAGGCAGGCCTGGGAGATACTGCGCTACAGACAAGAAAGAGCTAAACCAAAAGGCTGGAATTGCAAGTAAAGCCCAGTTTTGGTGGTTTTGTGTTTGTTTTTTCCTTTCATTCTCAAGACCTTTGTCACGCAGACCCATTTCAGCATTTGACTGACAGCGTTTCACTTGAGGGCTTCACCGCCCAGAGACAGCAGCGGCAGCGTCTCAAGGAGTTGGATGGTCTCAGATCTCTGCCTCGTCTCATCGCTGAGCTACAGCAAGGCACTTCTGTGCACGTTTTACTCATTTGCAAATACCGGTGACAGAAGTCGGTTCAGGAGGAAACGTTTGCAAACACATGGCCACGGCAGCAAGAAGGCTGTAGAGCAGACCAGAGCAGCCATGAGGTTCCTGAAGAAAGGGAAGTGCTGGGCTGGAACAGCAACAGAGGTGTGAAAGCACTGTACCACAACCCAAGATACCCCGGCAAGCGCCCTCCGCCTTCCTCAATCTCCCAGTAAAGGCTCCGGCCCCACCACCTCCACCACCACTCCCCTCTGCTCAGGGCACCGGACCGGAATAAGGCAGAGAAAATCAGCCTCCAAGTCAGAGGGACGGTAATACTAGTCCTGGAAATCACTTCAGTGATCCCATCTTCCGGCAGTATTACGAGGTATTAGTCACAAACTTCCAGTCTCTCCCATTTGTCTTACCTAATTACGCTACCTAAAGAGCACTAAAACTAGTAACGTGCTAGATCCCTGCCCTGAAGAGCTCACAGTGCAATCCCAGTCAATTAGATTCACTACAAAATGCAGTTTAATTGTTTAATATAAGGCCGTGTTGATAACTACAGCCTATGTCATTAAGAACCATACCTTGACTAATTACTCCACTGGTTTATACGGAGCAAACAGGAGCAGCTACCTTAGCCTCCGCGAGGGAAAGGAAGGATCGTCACGTAAACTACCAGCTCATGAAATAACGGAGCGAGCAAAAGGGCTCCTTTCCTCAACGGGACAAAGCCGCTGCCAGACCCACCGACCCTCCCCAGCTACAGGGCTGGTTTGTCCGCTGACGGCACCAGTTACAGCCGATCCCCACCAGAGACCCTCAGCCGAAAGGTGCCGAGCCCCGACGCACAGGCAGAAGGAGGTGAAAAGGAGATGACAATGGTGGAAAAGGCAGCCCAAGAAATCGTGAAGAGCGAGATGATCACAGGTGCAGCAAGCGCTGGAGAGGGGCGGTGAGCCAAGCGGAGGGACTGCAAAGCCAGCTCCCGACCTGGAAAGTGCTACTTCTGCGCATCAAACGGTCGGACGCGCTTCAGAAGCTGCTCACTCCAGAGAAGTCACCCATCTCAGCCTGCAAAATTTGAAGTGAGTTATTTTGTCCCTGTTTAAGACTGATTAACAAGAATTTTAATTTTTTCTCATTGGAATCAAGAGGTTTTAACAGTAATAACACTTATTCTACGTTTCAGCGGAAGTAAAATTTCTGCAACAGATGGAAGTTATCCTGCAAGGCAGGATCTTTATTTCAAACACTATTCTGCAACCATTCGCTATGAAAATCTCATTCTTGGAATTAGGCTATTTGGTTTGCGGGACTATAGTGGTGGTTTTTTTGGGGGGGGGGTTTTCTCCCCTCCAATTTAGTATAGCCTGCAGCCAAAATCCAGACAGCACACTGCAGATCATCACTGGTGGGAGAGTTTCACCCCGGGGCACTGGCAGACCGGCTTTGCCTCCATCTCTTAGCCTGCTCTGTTAAACACCCCTCCGCACCAGGACAGCGAACACCTGGGTGAAGCGCGAGCTTGAAGATCTCAACCCTGAGCGCTGCATCTCACAGCACAGACTTTTCCCAGTTTCTCCCATTACAGAAGGACGGACATAAGCAGAGAACTTGAAGTCTGCTGTGAAAGCATGGTTTACAACTAACTGCTTGAGTCAGGGATGAAGTTTACAACAGCCCGCTGTAAAATGGTGAAAGGACAATTCCCTGGCAGCACGGCGACCGCTTAATGGGGAATTTTATAAGGGGTCAACGGACAGCCGATGCAGAGGCTATGCACAGCTGCCAGCTGTGGGTCTTGCCAGCATGTTCTTTTTTTACCTTGAAGTTGAAATTAAATCAAGACAGTAGAAGAGGAGATCGAGAATCACAAATCATTGTCTGGTCTTCATATCAGAAGATGCTCCAGTGAGTGACTTGATAAATCAATGACAATCATTTGCTGGACTTCTAAACTCTGAGTGCAAGCGAATCGCCGGGCAGTGCTTCTATGGCACACTATTTCTGTCGTTATTCCAAAAAAGATAAGTTATCAAAACCAAGAATTAAGTCCCTAGAAAAGATATGAAAAAAAAAAACCCAAACACTTAACCTCTATCTCCCAGCCACTGGAAACAGATCAATTCCCTTAGTCAAAACAAAGTCTTTGTTAAAATTAATGAAAGAACAGGTGAAGTCTAAATACAGAAGGAGTATGCAGCTGAAAAATATTTTTGTCCATGAAGCCATCAATATAAACAGTTTATTTGCTCACAATCCAGACATAGAAAACAAATACTCCTTCTGCACAGCAACTGGAGATTGCTCCACTACACAGCACACAGCTGATAGGAGATTTTAAAGTAATTTAAAAAAAAAAAACAAAACAAAATATATATACACAGGCACACATACACAAACAAAGCTACACTGCAAGACAAGAAAGATTTGACTTCTCAATAATCACAGATTAAGCAAATTGTGTTTCAGGAAAGAATCAAGAATTAACAGCTGCAGTGTAAGCAGTCAATCACTAAAAGAAAACCTTTTAGCTGCCAAAAGGCAAAGTCTTTCTAAATACAGGGCAATAAACTTGCAGTGTTAAGGGTTCAGTGCTCTCACTGGCAAATGTTTCCCTTGCTTTTCTGTACCCAGCATTTGGTTTAAAAATAAAACTCCTGAAAGCCACTACAACTAGATAAACACACCGATCAATTCTCCACACAGCTCCTCTTCCTCCGAGTTTCGCAGTCAGCGACCAAGTTCTAACCGACAGGAACGTACGGCAGGTTTCAGCAAAAAACAAATCACATCTTCAGCACAGCAAAGGTGCTCCCACTGCCTTGCACCAAGAGCCGTCGCCCCTAAACCTCTGCTGCCACTGCAAAAATCACGGGGGGGACACGAGCCCGGGGGAGCAGCTGGAGCTGGCTACCCTCACAAACAAAACACACCGGGAATTCCAAGGAGGAGGGGAAAAAAAAAAAAAAAGAAAAATCAGGCATTACCTTGTACAGAGATGGGAACTTTAGCCAGAACTGCATCTGGGACATTTTAAAACAGCATTCAGTTTGCTGTCGGCAGAGCAGGATGCGGGTGAAGCAGTAAGGTGAGATTTTTCAGTATATAATGGAGAAAGGTCTTCATTCATGACCGCGACAGCAGCAACAGCCGGGAAGAGAGCTCATCAAGGGTTTTTAAAAATTAACATGCAGAAGAACAGAGTGAAAATGGAGGAAAAAAGGGACAGCCATACAGTGCGTCTGTCCTAAGCCTGTGGAAATTTGCATATAGTGTTTAGTCATGAAGGAGAGTGCTCTTACTTCCTCTAAGTACGAGGGCTGACTTTCAGGAAATGATGCCTGCTTGGTAAGTCAGTGAAATTACTGGCAATGCGATGAGAATTACTGTATGTGGTGTAATTCAACCACAGATACACTGTAAACAAAGCTGCGCTCCGCGGCGGAGCAGCCAGACGCGGAGCAGGAGAGGTCCAGGCAGGAGCCCAGCTCCCCTTGGCTCCCGCCTTTCCCCCACGGCAGCCCCTGCTGTGGGGCTGGGGGTTCCTGTCCCCCTGATTTCTGGGGTTCAAATGAAGCAATCAAACTGAAAAAGATTATCATATTATGAAAAGTATTCACAAGTTGGTGGTTTTTCCTCCCCAAGAGCCACGTGCTTTCTTTTGTCTTCGGTATCTGCTCCACCCCAAATATTGCAATTAGAAAATAAAAAGGAGTAGCCATTTTCTTAACTTTCTTTTCCAGATCATTGTTATTTCTCAGTGTCCAGAAACACTGCCTTCTTTTTCCAAGGCCTTCCCTCTTAACTTTAACAATTTTGCTAACAGAAACAGGCAAAATTTCTGATGGGGAAAGGAAAAAGGCACCAAAAAGGGACATCTGAAAGGGATGTGGTCACCGTAAGCACGAGGGAAGCCTGCACCAACACAGCCCGAGCCTGAAGGAGAAGTGAATTTGCCAGAGCACCCACTGCCCTGCAGAAAAACCATGACAACTCTTCTGTTTGCTTTGGGTGCAAGAGGTTCCTGTTTGCTTCTCCCTAGCACAGCCGGCCGCAGCAGCGGCGCCGGGCTCTGACCATGGGTTTAATTCCCCCATCTCCCGCGGGCTCGGCTGCTCCGGCTCAGACCCGGGCTGGACGCTGCACCGCTCCGCGTCCGGGAGCGCGATTTTGGCAAGGCTCACTGCTGAACGCTCTGGGGCAGGGGGAGGGCAGGGAGAGGGACTCAACCCGGCCAGCAAACCCAGCAGCGCAGATGCACGTGCTGAGGATGGGGAGAGAAGCGCCGGCTGCAAGGCTCTCCGTACCTGCGCTGAGTCTTTGGAAAGGGCTTCAAGGGAAACGCAGCTCGTCGCTGCTCTGCATTAGAGGCGGCACTCGGTGCCTGCTGTCGCTGCTGATGCAAGAGCTCCTGGGGCCTCGTGCTGAGAACCGCTGGAAAATTCCATATTGCAAGGCACTTCTCAAAAATCAAGACTTTCAAGCAAAAGAAGACAGCAAAGCCCCTACCGGGTCTGCAAGAGATGCGAGCAGAAAATGAGGGGCTCTCCAGCCCCTCTGAGAATCAGGGGAGACAATCTGGAGGGGGGTAGTTTTCCTTCACAGCATCAGATGAGGAGGGAGGACCAGCTCCTGTAAGGAAGAGGCGCTGGGTCCCCACGCACGGAGGGGGAGGAAACAGCGCTGGAAACCCACGTGCAGAACAAAAACCTGCACCAGGGCTCATTTCCAAGGGCAGCTGGGTGCACGGCCCAACCTGCAGCACAGCAGTTCCACAGGCATTCGTACGTTCGCAGCCCTCAGTAACGAGGATCCACGTTCCACCACGCAGAACACCTAGTTCGGAGAGTTTTGTCAATAAGCAAACGGGAAAGAAAGACGCCTTTCCCCAGGCACTCCCAGCCAGGGATGCTGGTGCCACGGGAAGCGAGGGAAGGGCAGCCCCAGCAGCCCTCGCCCCGGGAGGAGCCGGAGCATCGCTGCTGGGCTCTTCCTGTCACCAGAGCACGTTTCACCTCCCGATGAAGGCTGCGAGCAGCAGTTACACCAGTGCTGCTACAGAAGAGGCGTTCTGCAGGAACTGGGGTGAAAGTGAAGCATTCGGCTTCTGTGGGCAGCTGGTTTGGGGTGGAGAAAGGCAGCAGGTTTTCACGGCTGCTTTTATCTGAGTGGTACGGTGTTTAATTAGCTGGTAGTGCCCTGCAGCCTGGGATAGGTGCTTTAATGATACGTTTGAAGTGAAGAGACCAAATACATTTTTGAAATGTCTTAATTAGTGACTTGCCGGTGACTGCCTTGCTGTGTGACCTTGATTAAATTGCCAACTCTTGCTTAAGACTACCAAGGTCTTGCTATTTATGCAACCTTTAAAAAGCAGGTGGTTTATTTCCTCTTCCTTTTCTGTTAGTGGACAAATGGAGCAAAGCGTAGGCAACAAAACTGGACCGCCAAAAGGAAGCAAAACGTATGACACTGTTACAGATAATCAGGACTGCTAAATTGATTTTGCAAGACCACAGTAATATAATCACAGCAGATAAGATAACCCACTGAGAAACCGCCACCTGGAATTTTAACAACTTGTCCTAGGGGAGGAGGCATGCCGCAGCAATTCTGCTCTCCACAATTAATTCACGAACACGCACGCTGACAGACAGTGACAGGAAAGCAGAATTATTCCAGCATTCACATTAATTTGACTTACCGTCTTCCAGCAAAATCTGAAAGGTACAACCCAGCTAGTTACTTTGTTGGGTAACCTTCACAGCATCCTCTCCCACCTCCTAATGACTGACCTACAAGCCAGCTTCCTGAACGCTCTGATGGTTTCTTGAAAGCATGTGCTGAACTTCTAGGAAAGCACAGATAGAAATCACGACAGACTAACAGACCTGGCAGCTCACCACCCTCACACAACCAAAGAGCTTGGGACTAACGTTTCCCGAGATACTTTGCTGATGAAAGATGGGATCTTCAGACGTGTCCAAGGACACTCCAGGCTCTTTCCAGAACCAGGAGCCATCCCTGCCCCGCACAGGGCAGCCTCTGCTCTACTTTCAAAAGCGAGTGAGAGGAGGCAAGGTGTGTGGTGAGGGACTGCACTGAGAGACTCTGACAAGCTGAGACCACAAATGGTTTATTTTTAAAACACTCTAAGAACAAGGATAACGAAGCAGCTGGTAGGTATAACTTACAATGAGAGCTGAAATGCAGTGTGTGTGAGGAGGGCGGTCAGATCAGCACGCCCTGCCAGGACACGGCTCCCTTGAGGACTGGAAATCTGGAAGGCAACTGCTGCTTGTTCAGGAACAGGGAGAGGAGCAGCAGACAGCCTGCCACCGAGCAAGCGCAGAGGGGAACTCCCAGGCTGGTGTTCCTTCTTAAAATAAGGAGAAGCCAGGAAAACTCGTGAACCATAAAGGAAAGCCGGCAAGAGAGTAAACTCTGGAGATGCTGCGACTCAGGGAATAACAAACATACGAGGGAAAGAAAAATGCCTGAAGAGGCGTTCGTTTCAGAGGCGCTATTTCTCGTGGTGACCGCTGTGGTAGGACCACTGGTGCTCTGCGCGCATTACGGATCAGGATATGCAGTGACCGCCAGCAGAACTGGAGATGGGGAAACTCACTCGATCAGACTGACTCAGACCGATTCTGCTTTGAATTAAAGCATCTATTTTAAAACATTTCCCAGTGGTCTGCTATTAAATTATATTACCAGCATTTTTTAAGAGCACTCTGTGTTTCAGATCAGTGCTTTTCCCGCTTTTGTTCGCTTTATGAAGGGAGGAGGCAGAGAACAGTCTTGCCAAGAATTTCAGAAGGCAGTTCTCCATCGCCTCCTGTGCTTTCTCTCATGCCCAGAGACGGGTATCACTGTTTGAAGGTACCAATACAGATGAAAGCTAACAACTCCGGAACAGGGAAGATGCCAGAGCCCTCCAGGCCCTTGTACCCCCTCCCTAGGGCCATGGGCGTCCCAGCCAGCTCCTGCAATCCACAGCCAAGCACAACTGACAACAGATTACGCCTCAACAGCAGAACCACTCTCATTTAACCACAGGGAACTCTACCTGAGGTAGTCCCAAGAGCTCCTCTTACTCATGGAAGGGAAAGATTTACTCCTAAAGCACAGCTCATGCAACCAAAAGGAGATGTTGCTGTAGAGCAGTCAGCTGCATCCCCTCCAGTCAGATGTGCCCCCTTCTCCTCAGTGACCAGCTCAGGGTGGGTGACTAAATCAGAACAAACCAAGCACTCGGTCGGTGAAACCCGTGCTGGTGTCCAAGCCCTGCAGTTCAGGAAAGGGCTGCAGCACCCACGCTCCCCTGCCTGGTCTGGCCCTTCGCTGCGAACCCAGCGCAGACACTGACCAGCTACCAGCGTGCCTGGCTCCAGCACAGCTCACCTTCACACAGCTCGCAACCGAGGCAGCCAAACCCTTTACAGGTGCCGACAGCCCCGGCTGATGCCACCGACTCCTCCTATACCGACGGCAATCACTGAACCTGAGAATATCCCAGGTTCTAAAAGGATTCATATAAGGATCATGGAGTCCAACTCCCTGCTCCTTGCAGGACCACCTAACGCTAAACCAGGGCTTGCTCAGCTCCAGGTCAGGAGCCCCAGCGGGTGCGTGGCTGCGGTACCTAGCGGACCATCTCAAGCGCGGTATGGGATGTATCATCAGCCAGGCACCCCACACGCAGTGAGCCATGGCGAGCCAGGAGTCCACGCCGAGGCAGGGCAGTGGCAGACACACCGCGCCAGCGGCCGTCCTGCCGGGGAGCGTGCGCCACCACGAACAATTTCACTGTACTTACTCTAACTAGGTTAGATGAGCTGTTACAATCACAGCCTTCATTTTTCTAAACCAAGGCCTGAAGTAAGTGTCAGGCATCTCACTGAAAGTGTTTTTAAAGTCGAATTAAGTCAGCCAAAATCCCAACCTTGGAGTGCAAAAACAAAGACATGAGCATGTAAAGTAACTTGTTCGTAAAATGCTTCAAAGGCACCAGAGCCAGTTAATTGTCTTCAAATTGATTTTAATATCTGTATTCCCTGTAGACATAACTCCAGGACAGCAATAGGAAGTTCCAGGACGTTTCTTATTCCAGGAAACTCTTCGTTTCAGTCAGAACCAAGTCCTTCATATAATTTAATAACTGTTACATTGATTTCTCTTAAATCACCACAGCTCTGTGCACTGAAGCACTTTTAAAAATTAATACTTTTTTTAAGAGTAGGTTAATTTCTCCCCCTCCTTTAACAAGAAAGATTAATAGGAGATTGCAAGGGGCTGGGAGTGAGAAGAGGGCTGGTTTATGATTAACACGTGTGGTCAAGAGCCCCCATACACCACAGGCAGATCAAACAAAGCTGTAACTGCATCTTTACAGCATTACTGCAAATGACTCTGCCCAAGAGCAGCCCGTTCCTCCCTGCCCCCACAAGCTAAATCAATCTGGGCTGACTTCCTTCCTCCAGTCCAACACAACTCACATTTTAGAAGGGGTACCCAAGTTTCCTGGCAAAGCGTCTTTTTGCAGAGCTGCTTCAACTGAGGAGAAAAGGAAAGGGATTCTGCAGAGCCCCCTCACACACCTGCTGCATCCGCACTTCCACGCTCAACAGTAGCTGCTCATTCTCACTGCAAAAAGATCGGGTTTATTTGTCAGTGTAACTTATGGCAAACGAAGTCAGCAGGGCAGAGAAGTCCTCCTCTGGAAAGCCACAAGAAGCAAGTCAAATGAAGTTAAGCAAAGGGAAACGCAGTTAGACTATCAGAAACAGTCAGGATCATTTTAGACAACAAAAGGCTCAGAGGAAATGGGCAGAGTTGTGTGCTTGGAGTCATTTTAAACAGGACAGAACAGTGAAGTTCAGAGAAAAATCCGTGGTGGCTAAGAGCAGCAAGTATTTACATGACAGGCATGCCTTTCTAGAACAGGCTGCTCTGCTTTTATGACAAGGCTCTGGGGACAGACTACAGCTCAACACACACACCTGCGGAGGGACAGCAGACACCCAAGTCTAAGTTAAAACCTCCTGGATTTAGTGCTTTGTTGTGGCAATTGACAGCTTTTACCATCAGTGATGCAAGATAGCATTGATATGATAAAAATGCCTTTGCAGCAGAATTACTGCACACAAGCACTGGATTCCAACTCACCAGCGCTTGAGAGTGGAGGAATAAAGAGCAGAAAGTGAAGGAAGCAATGAAAACCAAAACCTGCGTCTCCACAGGACTTTGATTTTTAAGGCCATGTGTGCAGTCAGTAGATTTTTTCCATAAGGAGATGACACCACAGGGTCGGGGCAAGACTTTGGCTTAGACAGCAGTTCCCAAGATCAAGAAATGCTATCAGACCCCAATATGGCCTCACATAACCAGTTTCTAAACCTCTGTTTAAGTCACTTGTTTATATAAAGAATGCCAATAGACCGGCAAGGATGAATCACCCAAGAGCAAGCCAAAAAACAAAAACATTGTGGAGGAAACAAGTTCAAGTTCACATTAGGCTGTTCTGACCATGCAAATGAAGCACCTTTTGCAAAATGCAGAAGGCGTTCAGTGAGGCTGCTGCAATACACTCGGAAAGCGCTCTTCACCAGACCCAAGCAGCAGCAATGAATGATTCAACTAAAAAGAAATTCCCAGAGCAATTAAGAAATGTGGCAACTCCCATTCAAGGCATCCTCAGGCCAGCAAAGACTTTACACTCTGCAGGACCAGCTGAGGACCTCCAAAATAAAGTACGGAGAGAAGATGGGGGGAGCAGATGCCGGTGCTGGAGGAAAACGCGTCAGCCTTCCCCTGAGTCCCCCAAACCCCAGGGCACATGAACAACCCTCCAGTCATTGCCACCAGCAGAAAGCGTTTACTACACAGATACCTCAGAATCATTATTCATTTGCTCTTTAGACCTTTTAAATCCATTTTCAGTATTCCTGAAAAACTCTCTAAGGAGACAAACTGCCTATAGGCTACGCAGTCCGAGGCCAGGCTGGAGTCCCGCTGCAGCCCAGCGTGGCTGCAGGTGCATTTTGGGGAGGTGATGTTCACCAGATCACACACAGGGACCGCGATCCTTCCCTCCAGATCAGAGATGACACTTCCATCTCCTTCCTCTGCCGCCCAGTCAAGCACTGGCAGGCTGCTGAGACACACAAAGGGCTGTCACCCAGGGGACAGCAAGCTCTCCAGTGCCGGTCAGCTGTCATAGACAGGATTTGGAATCTGAGCAAAGACAAGCAACAGTCTGCATTCACGTACGAAGGCAGCACGGGTTCTCACACAAGCACCCAATCCTCCTTGTCTGCCCAGCGACCACAGATTTAATCAAGAATCTCTTACCAAAGCACGCAGCAAACTCCTCATGTTCTCTTTGGTTTCACCCCTCTGTTTGGTTTGGTGGTAACAGCACAAAGTTTAACGGGACTTGCCACTCCTACGGCCGCACCAGTATGGAAAAGAGAGGTACTTTCCTATGCAGTCACCTGGAAAGACGTAACCAAGCTGCTCCCACACCTTCGGAATGGCATGCTTCAGCTTTCCAGGCAGATTGTTAATATTCAACAGTTTGGCATCTGGGACAGCAAGAAATCAGTAAAGTGGAAAATATTGCTGAAGCAAGGAATGGAAAAGCTCCAGGACACTCCTGGATGATTCCAGACTGCTGCCACTGCCTCCAGTTACGTGCCTGCTGTTCTACCAGATCCAGGCTCTAATTCTGGCTCCTGTGAAAAAATCATCAGCTTTTTTTTTGGAAGAGCAAAGTGGCTCAGAAAGCCCAAGGTTTTATCAATGGATTTCCACATTAGTGCTTATTACATTCTAATATGTGAGAGCACTGGGAGCAAACTGTGTAGAAAGCTCAAAAGCCAACAGCCAAGTGTTCAGAAAGGCTGACCTGGCTCCGTACTTCAGCAGTACAAGCTGTTTGAGCTGGAGGATGACCAAAGATTGAAATGCCTCTTCAAGAGACAGTAGAGCACAACGCTGGTGTTATTTCACATTAATGGGCACTGTCACACCAGACACCCGGTGAGCACTCACGTCCGTCTGCCCTGCGGCAGCCCTACACAGATACAGTCCCTCTGAAGTACGAACTCAATCAGATCAGTTTCAGATTGGAAAACAAAGTCCCATCAAAGGTCTTACTTAGTCTTTCTCAGTTTCAGAGCACAGGTGACGACACATCACTGCCTTGGGTTATCTGTGGGAATCTGGAGAAAGCCCCAAGCAGTACCGCTCAGTGCAAAGGCTCACAGACAACCACCAAACAGGACAGAAAAGCACCCAGAAAAATGCTCTGTTCCTCATGGGAATGTACATGGCACTACCTGCTACTACGTGGTACAATACCCAAGGAAAGAACTGGCTTGGCTGTGTTATGTTCAGAGAAGGACACTTTATTGTTTCCATGCTTGAAGCAGAACACTTGCAAGCACATTGTAATACGTGCGGTCTCGCAACAGTTGGTTTGGAAAAAAAGAGTCCAAGCAAAAGCGTAACTGCCTACAATCACCTCACTCCTACCCATCACTTTCTCTCCAAAAGGATGAGGGTGATAAGAATTATTTCTTGTTCTGAAAATCATCTGAGGTCATTTATGCCTGGTTTGTCTCGAAGCCCTTCTGCTCTTTTATCACCTAGCCGACACAAAGCAGCATCTCCTTTTCACAAAGAATGTCCAAAATCTGCTCTTCCAAGCTGGCCAAGATCAATTTCCGTGATGCAGCAGGGGAAGGAAGCTGATCGACCACTTGGATACTAGAAAATATATAAGTTAAAGAAATAATTAAGCCCTTTTCCCGTTAAACCCATCAGCCAAACTACACCAGACCTGCAACCTGAGACCTTTGGAGGGGACCTCCCTCCCTCTTCCCATCGCAGCCTGTTAAATGGCTTCCACAAGTTGATGAGATCACATTTCTGTCTCATTTGTCCCGCAATTAATTCTGCAGGAGGCGAAGTTCAACGCTATTATGATTCATTTACTTATCTGCTTTTATCCAGTTGGAAGACTCTGGTCAACAGCCACTGGTGACTGACCAGATGCGCTGCGCCAGGTGAGTCACTAACGTGAGCCACTCCCAGTTGAATCTGGACTACCACACCAGTGGCTCACCTCAAAAGGCACAAATCCCCAGCGTATGTAAATGCAAACCTGCAGAAACCAGAGCCCCAACAAGGTCCAAAACCTCTCTTCAGCCGTACCAAGAAAATAAAAACAGAATTAGGAGGGAATTAACACAGCCCTCTCAAGAAGAGGGGAAACGCATCAATTTGCTGATGCATCGATTAATGAATCATGCAGGAAGAAGAGAGAGATTATGAAGGAAGTTTCTGTTTATACCTGTGTCTTGACATTCAGCAGCCACTCAAACCAAAATCCATTGAGAAGCGCACAGCACCTTCACGGGGCCTACTGAAGTATTTCTCGGTGCGTCAAAGCACGATGTTAGCACAAAGTACACCGGTACTGCCCCAGTTCACCCCCGTGTCACCCCTTTGCTCCGTCTCACACCACACCCAAGCACTGCCCCTGTGCTTATACACCACATGGAGTCACAAACCTGAAGCAGGCAACTGTGATGTTCAGATTAGCTAGTTCCCACACTCAGAGGAAGCTTCTTTGTGGCCAGAAAAGAAACAATACTTTTAGTGAAACAAGTTTGACTTGCAAATAACATAGATGAAGGTTTTGAAGAAAGTGCATGATTTTGCACACCTTAAAGGTTCCTTTGGGACCCTCCAAGCACCCCTGAGGCTTGAAGGTCCAATCTGTCAGCAACTGATGAGCCCCCAACCAATCTGTTAATCAGGTCTCATAAGAAGACCTTGAGCATACTAAAAAAAAATAAATTAAAAAATAATAATAATAAATCAATCACTGATTTCTAATATAAGCTCCCTGTAGCATCATCTAACCAAAAAAGTTATTCTGCACATGGCTTGCAGCACATGCCCATCCCAGAGCGCTGCCACAGCCGTGCTCCTTCCTGTGTTTCTTGTCTGATGGGAGAGTTGTGCTCAAACAAGGGTTCAGGACACAGGTCAGGGGCTGGAAGTAAAGGGGTGCTCTGGAAGTCTATCTGCACTCCTGGGCTACTTCCCACAGGGTTTTGAAGCACAGCGGGCTGTACCCTTTCCCTGCCTGAGGCAGGACACCGGACTGCATCTGGCACCTGCATGCTCCCCGGATACCCAGAACAGAGACTTACTGAGAGGGACAGCTATGTGAGACTAGGAGTTCATTCTGTCTGGCTATTGCCTTGACAGGTCAAAGCAGGGTAACATCCTGCAGTTTTTCTCACTGTGTATCTTCAGATGCTGGGGGAAACCCTAATGCAAAGAACATACACAGCCAGACACTGACAATATCTGTATGAACTCCTGGAAAGGATATAGCTCATCTCCTTTATTCCAAGTCAGCTCTGTCGTATCAGCTGCTGTCCAGTCTTTACTGGCCAATTTTATCACCAGATGTTGCCAGAAACCAGTGCAACATTTCAAAAGCTCCATGGAAGGAGCTCCTTCCCACCCAGAGAGATCCCTGAGGTGAGGATGCCTCTTGGTCCCTAGAGATGCCGAGAGAACCAGAGTGACTATTCATTCCTCCCACACTTCAGCTCTGCAAAAAATGAACCAGATCCAGTCTCAGTTTGCTAGGCACTGTGTTGATGTAATCCCTAAATATTCACTGTTCAGGAATCCACCACTTGTAATCAGTGAGAAAGCATATGCAGCATCGGTGAGTGAAGAGTGTTTCAGAAGGCAAATGATTTAACTGCCTGAAGCATGTTCAAATTCACACTTACCTATGCCCTCCCGCAAATAGGATTCTCCCATGCACTTTCAAGTGTTTATGTTAATCATAACTTCAAAAGGCAGAAGCAATTTTACCACAGATGAGCTCCTACCAAGCCAACAGATAGCTTCTGAATTGCTGTTGTCAGAGAATCTATCCCAATTGCACACAATTCCTGTCAGCTGCTAGACAAATTTGAGATATTGCCTGTCTCTTCCTTTCCCCTCAATAAGACAATACTCAAAAATAAAACCCATCACCATAAAGCACCACTCTCCCCCAAAGCCATCAGTAGCTATGTACTTACCTGAGGAAAATCACCATTTTTTGGTAAGAAGTCAGTGGGGTCCACAGATGCATAGTTTGTATCCAAGAAATGTGGTCTGCTGATGGAATTCATATAAAAATCGTGAGGGGAATTAAAATATTGCCTGTAAGGAAATGGGAAAAGCAGTTATTTCCTGTCAGTCCTGAGCATTTCTCAGGTTGCTTCAGACTCCATCATCAGCGATGAAGCTGCGACTATGGGATGACACATATAGGAGACCAGAATTTTAAAAAACTATGTTTATCCAAAAGAGGTACCTAGGCAAAATAATACAGTTATATCTTACTTCCTAAACTCAGTACTGTAAGAGTCTGGAAAGCTGTAGTAAGAATTCAATTCTCAGCCATTTGTGTAAAATAGGAAGGATTTAACAGATAAAAATGGTCTGTGGGACTAAATATTTCAGTCCTGACAACAAAGCAAAATTAAGCCTCTGAGATGTCTCAGCGCCAGGCGTTTGACGGGTGTGATGGAGCCTGACAATCACACTACAGAAGGACAAGCATCAAGTTTCACGGAAATATCACACCCGAACACTAGTTTGGGCCATAAAACTGAAACAGCCCTGCAAACTAGCACAGGCAGGGAAAGAAAACACCCCCCTTGCACAGCCTTGACAGGGAGGTCTACTGCTCACAGATCTTAAAGACAGATTAAAAATGGAAGGGTTAGGGACGTGAAACCCTAGACGGAACTGTTAGCCCGGACAGGGATGAATTATGGATGTAACCGGTCATACCTAGTTACAAAGCAAGATCTCTGCTGAACTAACAAGTGAAAAAAGCAAAGTCCTTCCGACTGCGCCCTCCTGGGTAGGGCACATGCCAGCGCTTCCTCCTGCCTCCCTTCCCCCAGCACCGGCTTCCTCCGAGCAGAGAGGAGGTAAGAATTGCGAAAGAGCAGACAATTCCCTTCCTCCTTCCCAGGAGCAGCCTCTGGCCTGTATTACACGACCGACCGTCTTCTGGTTCTGCTGTTAGAGAGGCAAGCCCTTTCCCTCTCCTGCAGGAGCAAGGAATGTGCTTCGTAATCCTTCCCGTAAGGGCTGTGCGCTCGCGCTGCTTGGGCAATCGCCACCCAACACGTTTGCATGCTGGAACCACTAAAACGTTTCACCCGATCTGACTGGTTTCCTCTTGTGGCAAGTTGTACGTTCTTCGTAATGCCAGGGTTACAGAACCCACAGCAATAAACTTTAACAAGGCACTGGGGGGGAGGGAGAAACAGAATTTAAACAGAAGTATTGCCCAGGAGCAGAGCTCAGGAATGACTGCACTGCCAAAGTATTATTAAGCAATTAAAATGCCATATGTGGCTAGCGGCTCATTAATACACCACGCTTAACGTTTACATATGTATTTATGTGCAAACACAGTTACGTCGCTCTGCTGAATACAGTTTTCCTGCTCTTTTTTCATCGTTACAGATAATACTCTCAAAAATGAACAGCTCCTTTCCCCTCTTTTCAGTGCCGCCGCTGTTTTACCTGCCGCAGAGAAACACCCCGACAGCGACGTAACCCCGCACGAAGGCAGAGGAGGATTTAGCACACCTGCACAAAACTGACCACCCGGCACTGACTCTCAGCTCCTCCTAATCTATTCAGGCAAATTAAAATCTGCACATAAATTCTGGAAATTAACGTATTTACGCACAGGGAAAGGCTTGTTTAAACCACTTTCGAGTTGAAAGTGCTGTGATCTCACCATCGTTCTTGCACGAGGACAGAGCTTGGCCAGCACTAATGAACTTACCAGGGAAGGGGAAAACTATTTTTACTGGAAAAGTGAACGTCGCCTCCTATTTCACCAGCACCTCGTGGGTCTGAACAAGAGTCAGTTAAGGTAACGGGAAGGAGATCAAGACAGCCCCAACCTCCCTGGCCTGAACTGCTGTGGAATGACCGGCTTTGGTATGTTATTTTGCTTCCTTTAATCTTGGTTTTCAAATCTATGAATGCAAGACGCACTTTCTTCTTGCAGTCTGAAATAAGAGCCAATAGCAACTCAGTGCACTGCTCTGAGATTCTCATAGGAACCAAGTATGCAGCATTTGCCAAAGTCCTTTTAGTACCTTTCGTGCTGTGCTTTACCTTTTTTCAATATGAACTTAAAAGATATTCACCCTCTTTGAAGAGCTGGCATAAAGCCACTGACAAGCTAGCCTGAATTAAACTGAAAAAAAAAAAAAAAAAAAAGTGTTAACGGGAAGAATCAAGTATGTGAAGCTTGCTGTACTGCCAAAGCAAAGATGTGAAAACAGTCTCATAGCCAGACTGCCCTGAACACACCTGCTCACCCTCTCCAGGACTTAAGTTACCGGTAAACTGCTCCATGGAAGCTACTCTGAGTGAAGAGGTTCCCCTCAGAGGCCGAGGGTGTTCACTGGATAACTAAAAATCATTTTAGAAAGGAAATTTACACTGCGTTTAATCACACTGGATTTAGAAAAGACAGCCCGCTTGCACTCACACCTCAGATCTGACCTCGAGCTGCAGCACTAACGAAGGAACCAGGTGTCCTGGACAACAGAAACCACCACCTGCGTTCAAAAACTCCAGCTCCACAAGTCCATGTCCTGCCCCCTCTGAACTCGGAGACAGCCAGGGACACCCACCGTGGCGGTCCGTCCTGCAGCTGTGGCCAAGCTGGGTCCCCTTCAGGCCACTGATTCACTTCAACCATTGAGGTTGGCTCCTGAAGCAATCAAGGCGCTACAGCAATTACTAACTTCATAATAGTTAAATACACATAATTTAATCGGTGAAACTTATCTCTGTAGCGCTGAAATCAGAGTTTAATGAGTTAATCCTACGGAGTTTGGACTCATTTTACTTCTTTTGGCTACAGAAAACCAGGTGCTCGTCGTCTTGATGAGTAAAACCAGACCTTGTAAACCCAAACGACTGAACACATTCAGCCATTAAGTTCTTGGAGAAATTACTCTGCACTAAAGTGAAGTTTAGTCTGGAGAAGCACCGTGCTCTTCGGACAGAAGAGGCTGTGCTGGCTCCAATCAGCCCCTCGGAGCAGGAACGCTCCACAGCGACTCAGCCAGCATCAACACCGCTTCGCTTTGCGGAAAGGCAGGTACCTCAATTAAACCACACAGACAAAAGGGACGGAATGCCGGTCTCCCGCTTCTGTTTGACAAGAGAAAGAGGGAGTCTGGCTCAAGAGCAGAGTTTGAAGAAACCAGCGTTTCACTGTGCGAAGAGGAGGTGACGGGTGCTGACCCAGTACATGTCCCCGGTTAAGGAACAGAAGCACCTGCTCCCGGCCCTATGAGCAAAACAAGTCAGTAACGCCAAGCCCAAAAATTCAGCTGTTATGAAAAAGAATATTTAGAAATCTAACTAGAGAGCTAATTTTCTGTAGGAAACATGAAGGAAAGTACATAAAAGTGTGCAACCTTCAGAACCCAACAAGCACCAACAGCCTTCCGGCAGAGAGGGTTCCTGCTCTTCTTTAAGGAATAAAGCAGCTGGCCCAGAAAAATTCTTTCATCCCTGAGTCCTGGGACATTATGAGCTGGGTGGGGAGCATCTTTGGATTATATCAAGTTCAGACAATTGCTTTAAAGAGCAAGACTGCTTTTTTTTGCTGCCACCCATTCTAAACATAGCAGCGGTGGAACAGTTTGGTATAAGGCAAACCTGAGCTGACATCTGAGTCACCCAAACCGTTTAATGTCAATCCAGCCAGCGGGTCTCAGGGTAGGGCTAGTTCATATGCTCCAAAAGAAGATTGTTGGCTGGGATTTTTTTGTTGGGTTGCTTTGGTTTGTTGATTTTTAAGACTTTCATAATTTCCTTCAGTTCTCCAGAAGCTCAGAACTTTCAACAGGAGGACCTAGAGGAACACTGAGGCTTTTACAGAATCCACATCTCAGAGGTGAGCCATGCGATGCCCATCCCTCCCGGGAGAGGGGTCTCCATACTTTGACAGCTTAACCTTGCTGTAACAACCCTTGTTTGGACAACTGTGATTTTGTGCCTGCCTTGCATGCTTCATACCAGCTGCTCATCCACGCAACCAATGCATTTGAAGCCCCTCTGGGGCCACACTGCAATTTCACTGGAGACCTCCTCTCTGTATTTTGGCCAGGCTTTATGCTCTGATGATATAGCCCTGCATTCAGAGACGCAAACTCCACATCTCAGGGCAGTGGAAGATTAGAGATGAACTGGAGAAAACAAAGGCTGCCTCAGCACCAGCCTGGCACTCTTCTGCTTCATCATTAGACCAATTTATGTTTCTCAAAGCATACTTTAGTATTTCAGCCAGCAATATGCTATACATAGGTGGCAAAGTGGAAAAGGGCATGAAGGCAGCAAGAAAGTTGTTGAAACTGAATCTCTGCTCCAGGTTTTGACAAATAACTTTTTGCAGATGTGCGACACCACTTCCAACAGCACAACCGGACTGACCCAGATTTCCTTGACGCAAGGAATGTATTGAGCCTACAGCCGCAACGTAAGCCCAGCTCTTCAGGGATAACTACCTTAAAAATTAACTGAGCTACAGCTCGTCCCTACTGGGGACCTGAACCTGAGTTGTTCTTTCAGCAAGGTTTAAGACATTGTTTACATTTTTCAGGTTAAGAAAATCTGAAACAAAGAGGCAAGCTTTGGTATCTTTCAAAGAAATTCTCTAGCATGAAATTTAACTGCTGAAAAGAAACAGGAAAAACCTGCTTTAGGACAAAGCTGTTGCTATGAGAATAAGCCATGTCCAAACACAGCCACTTGCAAATGAGATTTCTTCTGCAAGGATTTGAAGAGAAACTTGGACTAACTCTAATGCCATCTGCATTCTTCTATTTTACAACATGGGCTATAATTACAATTCCCTTTAAAATAACATTTTTCAATGTTTCCATGCCTTTTGAAATTCCTACCTGTAACACCCTAACCCTAAATCCACCTAAAAATATTCATTTGCAGTTATCAAATACAAAAGGACAGATTTTTTTTTTTTTTGTGAAATACATATATGGAAAATTTCACCTGAAAGGTGATTTTTACAACTACCAAGATATGAAAAACAGGAAGCTAAAGGTGCAACCTTGGCTAAATCATTCCCTAGCAAATAATTACTACAATGAGCCTCATTTCAAAAGTAACTACAGCAAAGTCAACAACTTTACATCTGTATTAAATGCAGGCATGTCTTTGCAGGATCAAGGCTATAACGTTTCCAGCAGCGTTGACGTGACCAGCAGAGCAGCACTAAACAGGAAGAAAGTGAGGGGCAAAACCAGAACAAATGGTCAAAGAAAAAAAACCCAACACAACAGATAAACACAATCTAATCTTGTGGTTCAATACAGAAAACAGAAATTCTGTTATAGCTCTCTTGAGGATTTACAAAGTGTAATTTACAGGAATCATGCTCAAAAAGTACACCCTCTTCCAATCAGAGGCAGGCTAGCTAAGAGCAAAGGCACTGAACTTATCTGCTAACTCCTCTCCAGCTCTCACTCTGGGGAGTAACTAGCAAGGCAGAACTCCACTCACCACCTGTGGGACAGCTTCTTGGTAATGCCAGGTCAAGAACCGCCCTATTCCACGCGCTCACTGAGCTGGCTAGCTCACTCCACAGACGGAGGTGGACCAGGCACGTGAGAAGCAAGCAGAACTAACACAGAGACAAGACATCTCCCGTCCTATTCTACCTTCTTATCCAGGATGGAGGTTCATCATAAAGGGGCAGAAGGAAGAACAATGTTCATCATTATGCAAAGAGCCCTCAAAAACTTTAGGCATGTAATCTAGAAGAGTTTTTGCACTGTATCTAGAAAGCACACGGCTGATGTTTTTCCCATCAGTCAGGGCCACTGTTACTACGCAAAGGTTACTGAAACACGCCACAGCTCCACGTTACAGCACTACACTGTGCTGCGCACTAGGCAGCCCTACTTAGAAGTCAGTCACAAGTTCTCACAGGAGCCCGTGCTCATCACCTCACACCTTGTGGGGTGAGCTTATCAGCTAAGAACATCAGTTATAACCAGAGGAAAAAGTCATGACTCTTTATGAGCTTTGCAGCTAGGGCTGTGCGTGTTCTTTCAACGTAGACATGAGATGGTAGTATTTAGTCAGCTTCCAGTCATCGATATGGCAAAAAAATTTAACTTCACTTCACCCGTTAGTCTGCCACGCGGTACCGGTAATCCTTCCTCCTTGTCTGCACTGTCTAGAGACTCCACAACGTATTCGTTCAGCTAGATTGTGGCAACGGAGTGTTTTTAAGAACTCCATTAGTGTAACAAATCCAGGCAAAACCAAGGCTGTTCCTCCCCTATAGCAACCTCCAGGTTTACCAGAAATCAAAGTTTCTCTCTCTCTCTTTTTTTTTTTTTTTTTTTTAAAAAAAAAGCTGTTTGTTGCTTTTTCAAAGATGTAGCAGTTTATGAAATGCCACAAGATCAGTGTGTGATGCAATTATTTCCCCATCTGTTAGTGAAATAAAGTAAACAAGAAAAGCAGTAAAGAAACATGGGAATCACGGGGTGGGCAAGAGCAAAGGGGAATTATACAAAGAGAATAGCACTCACTGGTTTTCACTTGGGAGAGATGAGGTTGGGAAAGAGGCAGGGTAGCAGCTACTCCATGAGTCGGCAGCCAGGATGGAATTCTGAAAGGAGAGAGCAGAACAGTTACAGCAGCAGAGGTCTGGCATGATTACCTGCAGCTGCAGACCTGAGCCAGGCTCACGACTTCTCTCCCTCAGTGCCTCCCATAAGCAGAGGTGGCCCTTCATCTCTCATCATAGGAGAAATTTAGTGCCACACTCCGGTTTCAGCTTTTGTACCTACTTTCCTACTGCTGTCCCCAGAAGGACAACCGGGTCAGTCCCCTTTCCTAGCCCCTAAACCTCAGTCTCTGCAGAAAGAGAGCACCAATCCCATAACTCAGAATTGACTTGCATAGGTAAACACCTAAAAACATTGTTAATTTCTTTTTGTCCTCCCTAAACAGTCTCCAACATTAACAGGAAGCTTTTAGCTCAGCGTGTACCAATACAACCATGGAAATAATACAGTATCTTATTCATCAACTAGCAGATCAGTCTTTCATCTGTCTTTTTTTGTGTCCAAAGCAATGATACCTCATGCTCGAAGCAACATGCACTTGGTGAAATGAGGCTGGTTTTTTAACCTCTATATTCCTACATGTGACAAAACTCAAACAAGAGTTATAAACAGAAACAGAAAACTGCAGAAACACATAAGCTATTTCAGGATAGAAGTTTGCTTTTTGCCCAGCTGAAAACATGCATCAGGGACCCTGTTTCAGGAGCTGTATCAGGACAAACACAAACACAACCCTGGTCAACTCTGCCACTCTCAAGAAAGGCACAGCTGGACCCAGCACTAGATTTAGCATGTCTCAGAGAGACGAGCTGGAGCACAAACAAAGTTTGCAATTCTGCATAAACCCTTTAGTCCTTTCCCAGGAGCTTGGCACCGACCATCTTTCAGAGAGACACTGTTTTAATTGCAGCCTTGTTCTCTTCCTCTCACTGCAAAGGCAGCAGCCAGCCATCACCTCAAGCCCTCCAGCACTCCCAACCAACGCTTCATGCCCCTGGACAGCTGCCTAGAAAGACTTCTAAATAGCTCCTGCGAACACGTACAAGGACTCGACAGCCTGGACCGCTCTGCTGTCCTTTCTGGTGACACCCTCCAAGCAGCCTCTCCCCACCCCTCGCCCTCACCTCCACGGCTGGCACGGTGAGCTGGGAGCGGAGGCCGGGGATGCTGTAGAGCGTATTGCCTGACTGCTGGTGCTCGTGCTGCGGGTAGTTCTTCCCCCCGTCCATGGCAGGGTGTGCTGAGGGCATCAGCCCGCGTCCTGCTGCATGAAGTCCTCAGGGCAGGTGGAACAGGCTGTGGAGTGGTGGAAGGTTCCTTATCTGTGCTCTTCACCCTGCACCATGTCCTAGGGTGGAAAAGAAACACGCATTTAAGTTTTAGGAAAGGGGGGAGAGAAACATTTCTAAGACCAAACGTAGCTAAGAGATCAGTAAACAGATGTCAGCCTGTGAAATGCCTGCTGCCTCTTTATAAGAGAGAGGTTTTTACTGGGAAACAGAGTTCTCAAATATCACCACACCTGGAATTCACCCAGACCTGCGAACTTACATTGAACACACCTCTCCCGCCTTACTGCAAACACCGCAGAAGTCTGGCAGATCGTCACAATCATCTGGATTTTTGCAGCAGACACACAGCTGGTTTGTAGCTTAAGGAATTTTCTTGTCTAATATACAAAAAGATTCTGCACTTGCATGCATACTCATGCCTATCAATTCCCCCAAATCCCTCACTTTCACTAAAATATGCTACGTAGGTGGAACACCGTTCCAGGGAGTACCGATGGCCGCGCTGAGCGACGAGTGAATCGCCTCGCAGGGTCCCAGTGCGCCCACATCTCCCATCTCGACGCACTGTGATGTTTCCCTACGTCACAGCAGATGTTCAGTGTCCACTAACACTTGTTCCCTACTGCTACACACTAAGGTCAAACCAGATAGTATACTTTTAGCATTAATACTATTAATCTATAAAAATATAAGAACTTAGCAGCTGCCTTCCATTTTTCCTGTTGCTAGATGAGATTTCAGAACCACGCTTACTAAAGCAAGAGTACTGTTCTGGCAGGGATTAATCTCATCATAAGACATTGCCTTCAGTGCAACTTGTCTGTCAAAAGCTCCAATGCAAATGTTGATTTTTTTAAATTTTTTTTTTGCTAAATTCTCCATAATGCCACAGAACATCAATTTCCAATTGCATTTATTGGGTTTAAAAAAAGAGAGATGGAAAAGTGACCTACACAGCCAGAGGAGCAAGAGAAAAGCACTCGTGATGTCTTTATTTCCACTGCATTTTTCTTTGCCCCTCTTCTGCCTCTCATGACCCTGTCTGCCAGCAGAAGCCTGTACCATGACAGCTGAGTAAGTGAAACTGGCCAATATATTCTCATCGAGCAAGCTAGCCAAGCAGAAAAACTAAGTAGCGCAAACCTAAGCTGCAACTTAAAATATGCCGGCTTTGATCATTCAGAAGATACTACTGGCTACAAACAGTATTTTTGAAAAGTCATTTCTGAGTCAGAGTCCCTTTAAAAATAAGTGACCTTTCAGCAGACAAAATTATTTCTGCATCTGTAATGGAAAGCGAAATTCAAGCGACTCTTTCTTTCTTTCTTTCTCTGGTGGCAGCAGTCGTGTCAGGAGGGCTCCGAGCAGGGCTCGCGTGTGCGGGCTGCGGAGCCCGCAGGAGGCCAGGACATCTCTGCGGGTTACAGGGTGCAGAGGCCGACACCGATCCCATGGTGAAGTCACCAGGCAAGGTCCTCGCATCCAGGGGACCTTCTGGGTGCAAAGCAGAGAGCAGCGACCCCGCTGCCTCCGCTCCTCTAACAAGCTGCGGGCCCAGGCTTCCAGACTGAATGAAATCATTTGCCAGAGGCTAAGCACTTTGTGGTTTAAAAAAAAAAGTATTCCCCTCTTTTATTTTAGCTGAAGAGGTAGTCACGCTGGGATGCACACGGTCTACGTAAGCTCACAAGCCCGCGCTGGACGAAAGCTGCGGCTCATCAGGGTGGGGCTGCAGAGAGCAGGCAACTTCCCCAGAGGAGACTGGTCAGCAGTGGGTTTGAAGAGACTGCGGAGTTTGCTAATCCCATCTTTGCCCCTTCCCACAGCCTGACGAATTGTGGGGAAAAAAAAAAACCAAAACCTAAGTGACCAAGATGCAAGCATTTTCCCTAGGAAAGCACAATGAAACATCACCTCCGGGGAATAAAGTTTATACAGCGGCAGAAGTAACACCAGGCTACCTGCAAAGATCATTAAGTTACAAAAATCTCGGACCATTTTAATTAATCACTAACAGAATAAATACTCTTTACAAAGGCCCAGGATCACCTAGATCCTTTTCACTGGCTTTATTTCACCAGAGATTTACTGCAGTCTCATTCTTTTACAAGCAAAAGTGTTTCTTTTTATTACACCATAAAATCCACACTCAGCCTTTATAGTCCATAAGCCCAGGAGCAAAAAATAACTAAAAACACTTAGCTAGCACCCCAGCATGCTAATTCATATTGTTATACTGGCCTCAAGCCTCTTGATTTGTTAGCCAAACGTTAGCACCAGGGTTTCCAAAACCTGCCGACTGCTTGCAGTCTCAAAGCCTCGTTAGCAGCTGCTTCATCAAGGCCCTCCTTGACAAAAGTCAGCTGCAAGAAGCAGCAGCATGACTAGTGGGTGCTCTGGCCCCACTGACACACGAAGTAAGTGTTGATGCTGAAGTCCTATTATTTAAGCAAAACCAGCTTTGTGTTACATCTCCCGAAGACAAAGGACCACAGATGAATTTCCTCAGGCAACCCAACATTCACCTCCCTCCCCATCAAGTGGCTTTGCGCACAAAAGGCTGTGAAGACATTAAAATATTCAAGGGCTTCTTCCTCCCAAGCCACATGATTTATTGCAACAGAACTTGTGAACAGGGATGCATAAATGCAGACTTTGACCCCAAGCCCAGTATGAAGAGATGCAATAAAAAGCTTCACTAGTGAGAAATGAAATAAGCTACGCTTCGGCATCCCAGGGGATGCTTTCCTCTGGGCTTTAGGGCTGCTTTCTTCTTTTCCTCTTAGTTGTTCTCTGATGCCACCAGTGGTCCACAAGAGATCCTATGAAATTTGAAGTTACATCTAAGGCAGAAAGTATTAAGAGACAAGACAAAGGTTTATCACGACTCCAGTTATCTCCAGTGCACAAAAGATGAACTTGAAGGGTCTGCTTAAAAAATAGCCTCATTCCTTCTCCCAGTCTTAAAATTCCCAGCTTTTCTTCCTGTCTCAGTGGATTTGACAAGAGGACCTAGATTATAAATTAACCCTGTGCTACAACATCCCAACCCCCAAATGAAGCAGTGCAGCAAACCTACAATTAAGTTTGTTTTCCACTTCCATCAACCTGTTCCAAGATCCTCTGGCTTTCCAACTCAAGAGAGACATTGGCAGCACACGGCTTTAAGGAAGATGGCCTTTTCTTCCACTTTTTTGGGGGGAGGTGGGCAGGGGGGAAGTTGGTTTTTGTTTTACACATTACTCCCCAGAACAGAGGTGGTGGGGTTTGCTGCCCTAAGGGTCAATATCACAGACTGCCTTAGAGCTATCGATATCCTCCGGTGCGTTTAAAATACTGCATCTGTTCTTTTCACCAGAGATTTAAGGTTTTCTGCTGCTTTTTTCGTTCCTATTTGTAACAGCTTTCGATAAGAAATCAGCAGCAGTTATTCCCGTAACAGCTGTAGTAAATATACAGCTTTACTTACACATCCAGAGTAACTTATGAAGGGTAAAATCAATATCAGAATTTCTCCCTGCCTGCTCTACATGATCTCGTGTCTTGGCAACACCAGATTTGGCTGGCCAGATTCTCTGCGGAGCAGAGCACCTTTCTCTAAAACAGCATTAGTTTCTTAGGAAAACTCTTGCACAATAGATCATACCCAATTAGCAAAATGAAAGAAAACTGCTTACGGAACTGTAAAGCCCTGCGCTTGAGCAATGGTCAGATGGTAAAAGACAACACATTGAATTTGCATGACATAATTCCTCTGAAGAGATCAAAGCGAACAGCAGTCCAGCCTTAAAGATGGGCAGCCCAAAAACCCAGAGATCTTTTGTTCGGGGACACCAAGGAAATCAGTAACACAGTTAAGGATGAAACCCAGACATCACGGACTCCCAGCCTTGTCCTCCAGGTCACACTGGAAGAGGATGAATCCCCTCAACATTTTCTAGTTAAACTGGAACGAAACAGCCCACTGCCAAAGCAACATTACCTTAAGGCACAAGCGTCACACAAGAGCTACTAACCATCACACGGCCACGATGAACTGTCCGCCCACGTGAGCTCCTTGCTCGTTCTGATAAAGGCAAGCCCTGTCAGCATGTACTCACACAGAACAAACCACTAAAAAAGGCTGAGTACAAGCATGGAAATAAGAAAGCTGGAATACTCTAATGCCTTGGTTTACCGGGGAGTCCGAAGTTATACTACAAAAAAACATCCAAGTATCAGCAACAGTGGGAAGCAAGAGGCATCAAGAATTCACTCTCCACTCTGCACCCTTCCATCCGTTGCCTCAACGGGAGAGGACGCTGAAGGCACTTCTTGTCAGAGCAGGGGAGCAGCAGAGCACGCGCTGGATGTCACCAAACCCCAACCTTCTGCACCCCGTCAAAGCGTCAGCACTGCAGAATAACCTCCTGTTCTCCATGCAGGACGAGCACGGTCACATCGGGATCCTGGGATGATCAACGTGGAGTCTGTAACAGCTCTCACTAAGCTCACGCCCTGCTACGAGAGGGCTGCTGTCCGGCTCGCGCGCTCAAAATAAAGAAAAATCCGAGTAAAGCCAGTTTCAGAGATCCATGTGAGCCCAAGGACGGCAGGACAACATCCGTCACGAGAACAGGAGACGTGGAAACAGCCTTCGGTATGCGCTCGTCTTGCCCTCCTCCAGGCAGCCTCGTCACGGAAAACCATGAAAATCAGCAAGTTCCTTACAAGCCAAAGCGCTCTCATTTCCACATCCCATCCTGCCGCTGTAACAATAAAAACTGATAAACACAGAGGCCCACGGTTTGCAAGTGAACTGTTAAGTAAACTTTTTTGTGAACATTTTTCCACTTCTCTTACCAAATATAGCCCAACAAAGTCACAGTTCCCACCGTCAGGGCAAATCAGAGCTTTCTAGTTTAAGATCATTTCTATTACGGAAGCAAGCATGCAGCCCATGAGGATTTATTAAAAAAAAAAAAAAAAAAAA
>WHYT01000593.1:7337-25132 GCA_009806455.1 Tetrax tetrax
CTGGCAGCGGGGACGGGGTCGGGGACCCGGGGCTCCGCCGCCCTGGCACGGGGCACCGGTACCAACCGAGCCGGGCAAGTGAGGCGGCGTTGCCCGAGGCCGGCCCCAGCACGCCACAGACACCCGTGGGCATCCCCGTGCCCCTCCACCCGTGCTCACACACACGTGCCACTCTGTGCCCCCAGCCCCGCGGTTCGGGCAGGTGGCACTGCCTCGCCCAGCGCCACCGAGCACCACGGGGGACACCCCGGGCACCGGGCGGGTGACCTGCGGTGACACCCAGCCCCAGGCAGGTGGTCTCACCGGGCTGGGAGGCGTTGAGGTGGGGCGCGAGGCCGCGCAGCCTCCTCCTCACCAGCCACTGCAGCGGTGACCGTGCCTGCGCGCAGCCGCGCGCACGCAGCCACGTCACGCTGAACGCAGCGGCATGGGCCTGCAGGTGACCTCGACGTGCCTCGTGGTACCGGGGCGAGGGTGTCAGTCAGCACGTGTGTGCATGTGTGCGCATCCCGGGCGTGCGCTGGGGCATGTGCCGGAGCCGGGCCTGCTGCTGTGCACCGTTAGCACCCCGCTGCCGGTGCCGGTACCCGGTGCCGGTACCCAGTGCTGTGTGGTGCCGGTGTCCCTCCCCCGGTGCATCTGTCACTGCGCCGGTGCCCGTTGTGGACGCCCGAGCGTGAGCCCGGGTGCTGCTCACGGTGCAGGTGCCGGTGCAGGTACCGGTGGCAGTGGCGGTGCCGGTGCAGGTACCGGTGCGTGTACCGGTGCCGGTGCCGGTGCAGGTACCGGTGGCAGTGGCGGTGGCGGTGCCGGTGCAGATGCCGGTGAGGGTGCCGGTGCGGGGCTCCTCCGTGCATACGGCGGTCACCTTGGCGGCGGGGCCGGGCGGAGCGGAACGCAGCGCTGCGACCGGGCTGAGCACCGGTGTCCCCGCTCCAGCCACCCCCCCGCGGCGCCGGTCCCAGCCGCCTCCGCCCAGAGCCTGCGGGCCGCGCCCAGCCGGTCCCAGCCCCCGCGGCTCCATCCCTGCCCGGTCCCGGTCGCGGTCCCGGTCCCGGTGCCGGCGCGGTGCCCGGTGCGGGCCATGGCGGAGGCAGGCGGCGCTGCGGCGGCGGCGGCGGGGGCCCGGCGCGGCCCGGGCGGGGAGCGGAGCTAAGCGGGAGGCGGCCCGGGATGGCCAGGATGAACGTAGCCCTCCAGGAGCTCGGACACGCCGTGAGTGGCCGGGGGAGCAAAGGGGTGGGGAGAGGGAGGAACGGGGGGGCACCGGCGAGGGGAGCGGAGGAGAGACCCCCGGGAGCTGGACGGCTCACGGAGCCGGGGGGCTGCGGGAGGAAGGGATGGAAGGGCTGAGGGACGCGGGGGGGCTGCGTGGGGCCGGGGCTGGGCGATGGCGCGGCTGGAGGGTACCCGTACCCCACGGCGAGGGGGAGAAGGGGGAGGAAGGGGACCCCCAAATCCCTGCCTGGGTTCGGGCAGAGGGAGGTGGGGCGGATGGGAGGCGGCCCCACAGACCCCGCTCCGCCGGGGGATGGAGCCCACCTCCCATCAGCGAGCGCAGGGCACCCCCCAAGGCAGTAGCCCTGGAGGGGGCAGGAGGCCCTGTCCCCGCGGGTCTCAGCCCCACGGAGGGGGCAGGAGGAGCCCCAGAACCAGGTCCTGCTCCTACCAAGGGGGTGCCAGGAGGTGCCGGGGCGGGGGTGCTGCCGGTGGTGCCCAGGAGGACCAGGACCACTCGGGAAAGGAGAGGAGTGTGGCAGGGGAGTGGGACGGTGGGGGTGCCTGGCTGGCCGAGCTCCCACGGGATGCCGAGCTGTCCCTCCTAAGGCCAGCTGCTCCTGGGAACCCACCCCGGCTCCCGGGGGCTCCTGCCGACTGTCTATCCCAGCCTCACGCCCTCCCACCACAGCAGCCCTTGGCGAAGCCCCCTCCCCGCCCCAGCGGTGTGGCACTGGGCAGAGCCGGGCATGGGCACTTGCTCTGCTTCACCCCCTGCCCATCGTCCTTCCTGCCCCAGCTCCTTCCTGGCCCCCAACACCAGCCGTGGGGCATCCCCCTTAATCTGCAGCACAGACGGGAGGGTGAGGCGCAACCCATCCAGGCGTTAACTCTGAAGCCTAAGGAGAGCTCGTGATCAGCAGCATTGCTGATTCTATTCCACCAAAGCCTCCAGCTTTTTCTTCCAGCTCACCCCCCCACCCCACCCCTCCAAAGCTGCTGGCTCAGCTTCACCACCTCCCTCTCCGCTGAGTCCTCAGCAGCCCTCACGGCTGGGCTGGTGCAAGCAGCCCCTGCCAGGTTGCCGTGCAAGGCTGGGAGTGAGGGGGTCCTGCCCTGCCAGGTGGCTCCCCCTGTAATACCCCCTCTCCCCCCCGCACACCCTGCCCACATGGGGTCGGCCCTGAGCCCCTGGAGCCAGGATGGGGTGGGAGGTGCTTCCAGATGTTTCGGACCGGTGCACATCTGCATGGAAAGTTCCAGGCGGGAGAGGAGGGGCGAGGCAGCAGCACCAGGCAACGGTTGCCTGGCAACAGGGACCACGTCTCCGTGGCGATGTGGCACCTGTCAGGGCTGATGCCATGGCTGCCATGGCGACACAGAGGGATGCTCCGGCGCCAGCCCCCGAGCCCCCCACCAGCAGCTTTCCCCATGCTCCCCGGAGCCCCCCGGGGCTGGGGACAGCCCCTGGGGAAGGCCCAGGCACACTGAGGGGGGTCAGGGGCTGCCCCGGCACCCCCGTGCACCCATTGAGTGGGCACCAGCCCTCGCCGTAAGAGCTGGAGGGCATGTCAGGGTGGGGGACAGCCACCCCCACGCCCCCGTCCCAGCCTGCTCCCTACCTTGGCAGATGCCTGACTACAAGCATGCCACACTGCAGGAGGACGAGGGGCCGGAGCCGGCGGGGGATGGCAGCGTCTCTCCGGAGAGCGTGGAGGTGAGATCTGCCCTGGCCCCTCCATCCTTCCCCTCTCCATCCTCCTTGGCCCCCCTCCTCGCCCTCACCCGAGCCTGCCCGCAGCCGGGTGGGCAGCCGGAGCAGGGCCGGCAGCCAAGCTGGCCATCCCCAGGGATGTGCTGGGAGGCAGCCAAAATGCGGCAGAGTGGTGTGCCCAGGACATGTTCCTTCCTTGCGGCTGGGGGGGCTGCCAGCACCCAACACCACCTCACCGGGGCTGGTGCCCTAGGCACCCGCTGAGGGATGTCTCTGTCCCCACCTCGTCCCTGGGCACTGGGGAGCAATGAGGTTCGGTCCCCCTGCGGTGCGATGGCGGGTCCTGCTCCTGCCCAGGTGGGTTTTCGGAAGGGGCCGGGGCCACTGCTGAGCCGCCTGGCCTCGCGCAGCCAGCTGGAGCTGGTGCTCTGCGCCGTCGCCGTCTCCCTGGCCTTGCTGCTTGGCGTCGCCGTCATCGCCTTGGCCATCCAGTACCGCAGAGGTAGGAAGGGTCCCTGTGGCCCCACCGGAGCAGCAGTGCTTCCCCCCACTCAGGGGGGACACGGCAGGATGGGGAGGGATGGGTCAGCCCAGAGTGCCTGCTCTGGGTGCTCTGCCCACCTCGGGGTGCAAGCAGGGCTTGGCCCCGCTCTGTGCCTCGGTTTCCCCCGGCACACGCGCCCAGCCCCCGGCATGCCTTCCCTGCCAGATCCCTCTCACAGCACGTGCCTGACGGAAGCCTGCGTCCGTGTGGCCAGCAAGATCCTGGAGGCCCTGGATGTGGAGACAGACCCGTGCCAGGACTTCTACCAGTACTCGTGCGGGGGCTGGATCAAGAGGAACCCGCTGCCCAACGGGCGCTCCAAATGGAGCACCTTCAACAGCATCTGGGACCAGAACCAGGCCATCATGAAGCATCTCCTAGGTGGGCACCCGCGGGGAGGGTCATGGCCACCGGGGCAGGTGGTGTCCGGGTGCAGGAGAGCATCCCCGGGGCTGACCCACAGCCTCCCGCAGAGAACGCCACCTTCAACTCCAGCAGCGAGGCGGAGCGGAAGACGCAGCGGTACTACCTGTCCTGCCTCAAGGAGCAGAGGATAGAGGATCTGGGCTCCCAGCCCCTCATGGAGCTCATCGACAAGGTGGGCAGCCATCCACACGTGAGCTGAGCTGTTGGGGCTTAGTCCAGCACATCTGCTCGGCTCCTCGTGTAACCGGGGAGGGGACAGCCCTTGGGGACAGACCCCATCCCTCCTTGAGGCTCCGGGTCCATCTGTCGGCAGATCGGGGGGTGGAACGTCACCGGCTCCTGGAACCAGACCAGCTTCATGGAGGTCCTCAAGATGGTGTCGGGCACATACCGGGCGACCCCCTTCTTCACGGTGTACGTGGGTGCAGACTCCAAGAGCTCCAACAGCAACATCATCCAGGTTGGCACCCTGGCACCGACGGGTGGCACACACCGGGGTGGGCACCGGCGGGCACCGGGCTGCCCACTCTGCCCCTCTCTCCTCCCAGGTGGACCAGTCGGGGCTTTTCCTCCCATCGCGGGATTACTACCTGAACAAGACCGCCAACGAGAGGGTGAGGCTGGGCGCCGGGCACCCTGCCAGCAGCAATCGGGGGGAACCCATGGTGCTGGGGTGTGAGCAGCGCCACACCCTGCCCATCGCGTGGGACGGTGCCCAGGCTGGGGCGGGCAGCGGCTCCAAGCCTTCCGGGGAGGTGGGATGAGCTGCAGCCAGGGTTGAGCCAGGGCTTGGGGTCCCGCTAGGTCCTGACAGCGTACCTGGACTACATGGTGGAGCTGGGCACACTGCTGGGGGGGGCTCCAGAGCCCACCCGCCTCCAGATGCAGCAGGTACTGGACTTTGAGACTCAGCTGGCCAACATCACCGTGCCCCAGGCCGAGCGGCGGGACGATGAGAAGATCTACCACAAGATGAGCATTGCCGAGCTGCAGGTGGGCACGACCTGGCGAAAGCCTCTGGGGACACAGAAGGGGTTGTCCAGTAGGACACCAAGGGGTCTGCTCCGCCGCCCTGCCCGGGCAGCCCCATCTGCTATGGGACATGCACTGGGTGCTGGAGTGAGGCGCTCAACCCCTTGATTGTTAGGATTCGGGGGGAGCTGCCAGCCCTGCATGGGGGATTCCCGGGGTCCCCTCCTCGTCCTGCAGCATTGGGAGCAGCGGGGAGCAACAGGACAGGTGTTTTGGGGGCAGAGAAGGGTCTGGGGTGTTGAGGAACCTTGGGACCTTCCCAGGGGATCCCCCCGTGTCAGGCAGGATGAGGTGCCAAGCACCCAGGTGCCACATCCCCATGTCCCTCCCAGGCCCTGGCCCCTGCCGTCGACTGGCTGGATTACCTGTCCTACGCCCTGGCCCCGCTGGAGCTGGCCGACACGGAGCCCGTGGTGGTGTACGGGGACATGTACCTCCAGCAGGTCTCTGACCTCATCAACGGCACTGACAGGAGGTGAGGCACCCACGAACTGCCACCATGGCGGTTTGGGGTTTCCCGATGGTGGGGACACATTTTGGGCTCTCCAGCGGCTGGGCCATCCCCCGTGGACCATGCCCATGCTGAGCCACGGCACCTCTCTGCCCCTGCAGCATCCTGAACAACTACCTGATCTGGAACCTGGTGCAGAAGACGGCCTCCAGTCTGGACCAGCGCTTCGAGACGGCCCAGGAGAGGCTGCTGGAGACACTCTACGGCACCAGGAAGGTAATGGGGGGCCCTGGGACCAGCCCACCCTGCCCCCAGCCTGTAAGCAGCCAGTACCACCTCTGCCCTTGGGATGCCCTTGGGATGCGGAGCCCCAGATGCTGCAGAGGGAAACTAGGGATTGACTTTTGGGATGGGGGTTTAGCTGCTGAGCATCTTCCCCCTGGGGAGGGGGGCAGAGCCGGGCTGAGGGCAGGGAGGGGAGCAGGTAAGGGGGCTGGCGGTCTCATGGACCCTCGACTTGCTCCCACAGTCTTGCACGCCCCGCTGGCAAACCTGCATCTCCAACACGGATGACACGCTGGGCTTCGCCCTGGGCTCCCTCTTCGTCAAAGCCACCTTCGACCGGGACAGCAAGGCCATCGTGAGGACGCTTCTCCCCTGTCCCCTCCCCATCACTGTCTGCAGGAACCTCCCCCTTACTCCCCCAAAGCCCTGGGCTGGGAGATAGGGGGCAGGGAAATGGGACCCCTAGCCATTGGGAGGTCGCATCCTGCCCACCCTGTCCCTGCCCGAGGGGCTGCGGGGGGCAGGGGGGCTTCATTCCTCCCCCCACCTCACAGGCTGAGGAGATGATCAGCGAGATCCGGGCGGCCTTCGAGGTGTCCCTGGACCAGCTGGACTGGATGGACGAGAAGACCCGGCAGGCTGCGAAGGAGAAGGTGACGCCAGGGAGGGCAGCAGGTGGGAGACACCCCCACCCCGTCCTGGGAAGCCCCCCCACCCCATCTCACTGCTGGGGCCTCTCCCCACGCAGGCGGACGCCATCTACGACATGATCGGCTTCCCCGACTTCATCCTGGACAACAAGGAGCTGGATGATGTCTACGATGGGGTAGGGGGGCGCCTGGTTTGCAGGGAGGGGGTCTGACCCCCTGCTCATGCCAAGCCCTGGAAGGCCTCATGGTGGGGCGAGGTCCCTATCTGGGAGACCCATTTGGGACGGGGAGTTACACGGAGCCACCCCAGTACCAAGCGCATCCCAGACAGGGTGGGGGGAACCATCCCAGTGGACCCCTCCTCATCCCTCCTCTTCCTCACCAGTACGAGGTCTCGGAGGACTCCTTCTTCCAGAACATGCTCAACTTCTACAACTTCTCTGCCAAAGTGATGGCCGACCAGCTCCGCAAACCCCCCAACCGTGACCAGTAAGGGGGAGAGCCTGGGGGCGAGGGGCGAGGGGCAGGATGTGACACCTGCACTGTGTCACAGCACTGCCCCAGCATGGCCTGGGTGGCACAGGTCACCCGTGGTGGCTCTGGCTCATCCTCGGGACAGAGTCCCTTGGTGATGGGGCGGGGGCAGCACAGGGGACCCGTGCCGGGAGATGGGACAGGAGGGTGCTGGGGCGGGGGGGGACACATCCCCGCCTGTCCCCTGTCCCACCTCCCTGCCCCAGGTGGAGCATGACCCCGCAGACCGTCAACGCCTACTACCTGCCCACCAAGAACGGGATCGTCTTCCCCGCCGGAATCCTGCAGGCTCCCTTCTACGCCCGCAACCACCCCAAGTGAGCCTGGCACGGAGGTGGGGGGGCATCTCCTGAGGGTGGGAGGGGGCACGGGCTGGATCAGGGCCAGCAGCCCACAGAGACCATCCCACCTCAGTCACAAAGCAAAGCCCTGGGGGGCTTGAGGGTCCCTCAAGGTTTTACATGCTGCAGCCAGGACAGCCTGCAAAGTCCCCGTGGGGCTACCAGTGTCCCCAGCAGGACTCATTCCCAGCTGGGTGCCAACCGGAGCAGTCTCGCAGGGCGCTCGCAGGAGGGGGTGTCCCAGCCGGGGGCAGGCTGTGACGGCATCATCCCCCCCCACTTCCCTGACTCTCTCCCTTGGCCCCATAGAGCCCTCAATTTTGGCGGCATCGGCGTGGTGATGGGGCACGAGCTGACCCACGCGTTTGATGACCAAGGTGAGAGCCTGCGGGCAGTGGTGGCCCTGATCCCCATCACCTTCCTGCCCCCCACCTCGGCGTGGGGAGGGGGTGCCGTGGGCGTGCGGGGGTCCTGCTTTGCCATCCATTGCATCATGCGTGCTCGTGCCCCCTGGCTGCCCCCCCCTTCTATCGTCCTATCTCCCCAGGTGGCACCCGCCGATACCTCCCCCCGGCTTCTCTGTGCAGCTTGCGCTCCATCTGCTTGGTGAGGACACGGTGTCTGCAGCCCCGGCCCCCTCTTCATCCTCCTCCCTGCGGGATGGGTCCCTCTCACATCCGCTCTGCTTTGCGCCTTCACCGCAGCCCCGGAGCTGAGATGGGGGTCCATGGGGGAATTTGGAGTGATGAATCCAGTGTGGGACAGTGGGGATGCACAAGGGGGGTGGCTGGGGACCCAAGCGCACGGCTGAGCCTCAGCGGGAGCCTGCCTGGAGCAGGGGCTGGGGGACACCATCACCCCTGGGCATGGATGCCCGGTGTCCCCCGGGGCTGTCCACACCGCACCCCACCCTGCTTTGGGACCCCCTTGCAGCAGGGGCTCTGCAGGGGGCTGGCATCCACCTGGATCCCACCCCTTGGCTCGGTCCTGCAGGGCGAGAGTACGACAAGGAGGGCAACCTGCGGCCGTGGTGGCAGAACTCCTCCCTGGAGGCCTTCAAGAACCGGACGGCGTGCATGACGGAGCAGTATGGCCGCTACACTGTCCACCGCGAGAAGGTCAACGGCCGGCAGACACTGGGCGAGAACATCGCCGACAATGGCGGGCTCAAGGCAGCCTACAACGTGAGTGCCGCCACCCCAAGGGGATGCAGACCTTCGTGCCCGTCTGTCCCTCCCTGGGGCTTCAGGGAGCTTCTCCCGCAGGCGTACAAGTCCTGGCTGCAGAAGAATGGGGAGGAGAAGCGGCTGCCAGCCTTGGGGCTCACCAACCACCAGCTCTTCTTCGTGGGCTTTGCGCAGGTAGGGAGGAGCGGGGTGGTGGGTTCCCCATCCCTCCCTAGCCCCTCAGACCCACTCCACAGCTCCCCATCCTGCCCAGGGGGCTCTGTCCCCCTCCCTGAGGCTGCTCCCACTCTGGCAGGTGTGGTGCTCCGTCCGGACCCCCGAGAGCTCTCACGAAGGGCTGGTGACCGACCCCCACAGCCCCGACAAGTACCGCGTCATCGGCACCCTCAGCAACTCCCGGGACTTTGTCAAACATTTTGGCTGCCCTCTGGGCTCCCCCATGAACCCCGGCAAGCACTGTGAGGTGTGGTAGGGACGGGGAGGGTGCTGTGCCCACCCCCCCTAGAGCTGGCCCAAGGGCAGAGAGCGGGGCCACCCCCCCCGGGTCACCCTCGGTCGCGGTCCCCCCAGCCTGTGCACACACCGCACGCCGCCTCGCCCCACCTCTGCCCCCCTCCCCAGCACACCCAGCCCCACACCGGGCACCCGCCGCAGCCCCCATCCACAGCCAGGAGCCGGGCACGGCTGGCAGAGATGCCGTAGCACCCCCAAAACGCAGCTCTGCCCCCCAACCCTGACGTGCTATAGACAGGCACAACTCGGCCCCCTCAGCCTCTGGGCAGGCAGGTCGGAGGGGTCCCAGGGAAAGCACTAAAGCCGAGCCCCCCCTCCCCGCTCCTGCCAGAGCTGGGGGCCACCTGGCCCCGCTCTTCCCTCCCGATCCGGCTTGGCTTCCCCATCCAGCTCTGCTGGGAGCAGCGGGCGGCAGCGGGGACTCTGGTGCCTTCAGCTGTGGGTGGCTGTCGCTGAGTTTATTTAACGATTAAAAGCAGTTTCCACTTATTCCGGTGGCTCCGGGTCCTTCGTGGCGTCAAAGGTGTGGGGGGGAGGGGGGACAGAGGTGGGATCTGGGGAAGGGGGTCACTCAAAAGCCAGGGGACCCGTGGGAGATGAGACATCCCGAGGGACGGGAGCGGGAGATGGGGGGGGGCGGCAGCAGACGCGCCGGCAGCCGCAGACCTGACTCTCAGCCCCGGCACCCCCGGCAGGGGGAGGGGGGACGGGTCACCCCCCAGCCACAGGCATGGAGGGTCCGTGGGGCCCCCTCTCCCCAGCCGCATACTGGTGTCCCCCCGCTACACCCCTGCCGCTGCACTGGGACCCCGCAAGCCCGCACGGCTCACCGAGGGGGCCCGCAAAGACCGCCGGGAGTTGTAGTCCTGTCGGCGGCCGGGGCAGGGCCCGACAGGCGCTGTAATTCGGCGCGGGGGTCGCTGGGAGTTGTAGTTCTGGAGGCGGCCCGGCTCCGCCATCGCCTCGCGGGGGCCGCACTCCATTTCCCAGCAGGCAGCGCGGCAGGGACAGGGCCCAGGCCTGGGCGCCTCAGGCCTCGCGGGGCGCGTGGGGCAGCGGGGCCGGGCAGGGGTGAGCGGCGGCGGCGGAGGGGCTGGGCCGGGCCTAGGGGGCTGGGTCCGAGCCGGGGTTCTGGGTCTGCTCCAGGTCGGGTGTGCTGGGCTCGAACTGGGGGTGCAAGGCCTGGGCTGGGTCATGGGCTCTGGGCCTCGGCCCGAGGCTGGGTGCAGGCCGAGACGGGCGCCTCTGGACCCAGGCTGGGCGAGGGGTGCTGTGTCGAGCTGGGGCTGCCAGGCACCCGTGGGTGCTGGAGCTGAACTGCCCCGGACTGACTGGGGCCACAGGCAGGCTTGGCCCTAGGACAGGAGCACCCAGGGGAGACAGGGGCGCTGGGACGTCCCTGCCCCTCGGCCAACATGGCCCCATCCCTCAGCCAGCGTGCTCACCTTGCAGGCGCGCTGCCTGAGCCTGGCACCATGGACACGCTGCCCATCACACCCGGGGAACTGCTGTGTCTGGGCTCCAGCCTCGCCTTCTCCGGCCTCTTCTACTACCTGTACAGGAAAAAAGCCAGAGCCGTGGCACGGATACAGGTAGCCCTGTCCCCCAGATGCTCCCACCTGCCCACTGTACCCCTCAGATGCTCCCGCCTGCCCACTGTCCCTTCCCTACTGCCCGGCCCAGGACCTTTTATTTGGGTGCACCTCACTAATGACTGCAGCCTGCTGCATCCTCTACTGATGTCAGGATGCCCAGCCCCAGGCAGGTCCATCCTGCCAGAGATCCCCGCAAAGCCATGCATGACCCACCCTCTGCCCCTGCCCCTGTTTATGCTCAGTCCCTGCTCTTCCAGGAGGCCCCAAAGCTCCAGGTTGATGATGATTTACCGGTGCTGGTGTCCACAGCCGATGGGAGGTGCCTGCCTTACGTGGCCCTGGAAGGTAAGGAGAGCCTGCGGCCCCACAGCAGGGACAGGAGCCTTCCTCCTTCAGCCGTGATGCATCCCTTGGTCCTTAGGCATAGTGCTGCCAGCCAAGGCTGCGCTGACCAGCCATTACCATGAGGGGCTGCAGGGCGTGATCCAGAAGCTGCTTCTGAAAGAGCATCGGCTGATCTGGAACAGCTTGGCCCGGAGCTGGTGAGCAATGGGAGGGGATGGCAGGGGCAGGTTTACATCAGTGGGTCCAGACCGCTGTCCTCTGAAGCCACTTGAGAGGCAAGAAAGCGGCTTGGTTAACGGCTGCAAACCCTACCCTTGGCTCAGCCCCAGCAGCTGAGTTGTCCGCATCTCAGCGCTGTGCTCTCTGCTTGCAGGAGCGAGAGCGAGCGGGTGCTCTCGGAGCAGGTCTACACTGTCCCCTTCCTCCTGGCCTCGCCGGACACCGAGGCGGTGACACAGGTGAGCGTGGAGAGCCCGCTCCGAGCTGTCTGCCTGCCGCTGGAGACGGTGTACGAACGCTTCCAGCAGCCGGCCCACGGCTTCCGCGACCTGCTGGGCCAGTACTTGAGCGGGGAGAAGCCCAAGGGCATCCTGGAGACGGAGGAGATGCTCCGGGTGGGAGCCGGGCTGACGGGCATCGGGGAGCTGGCCCTGCACTCCGACGGCTCCCTGCACCTCCAGCCGCCGGCCCAGGAGGGCGAGTATTTCCTGTGCCTGGGGGACTGGCAGACGGTGCTGGCGGAGCTGGAATCAGCCAGCGGGCTCTGGAAGGGGGCGGCCGTGCTGTGTGCCGCGGCAGGCCTGGCCGTCCTCCTGCACGCCCTGTGCCGCGCCTACCGCCGCGCGCGCCTCAAGCAGCAGAGTGAGGACAAGGAGCCGGAGGGCGAGGAGGCCGGGGACGTGGGGCCGGAGGACTGCTGCGTGATCTGCCTGACGCGGCCCCGCGAGTGCGTCCTCTTGGGCTGCGGCCACATCTGCTGCTGCTTCCGCTGCTTCCAGGCCTTGCCTGCCCGCCTCTGCCCCATCTGCCGGGGGCCCATTGACCGCGTCGTGCCCCTCTACCAGGCGTAAAAGCACCTGGTGGTTGTTGGGGGTGGGGGGGTGGGGGCAGGATGAAGCAAGCCAAGCCCAGAGCCTGCAGAAATCTCAGCTGTCCTCTTGCTGCAGCTGAGAGATTCCTGTTGGGAAGGAAGGGTCCAGGTGTGCCCCTGCTCTCTGTTTTTGGAAGGGGGGGGAGCTATAGCCTCCTCATCCTCCTTTTTTCTACGAGAGGGACACGCACCCCGCCCCCCAAACATGAAGGCTTGGGGGAAACTTACTCAGTGCCTGAGCCAAGGAGCGGGGTCCCCAGCCACACACCAAGGCGTTCCTCTGGCTGGCGGCTGTTTGACCTGTGCCCCTTTCCCGGCCCTGACCCCCCCAAAGCCAGGCAGGACTTTTCCCCTTGTTCGGCTTTTCCAGTGTGTGGCTTTGTGAGGAGGGTGGAAGGGGCAAAGACTGGGGCTGGTGGGACACAAGGTGGGGTGATGGAGACCCCCAAAGCCATGCAGTGGCACACCTTGGTGCCACCGTTGTCCTCCTCCCAAAATCCGTGTGCCTACAGCCACTGCCCAGACCATGCAGGGGCACGCGGGAGCTGGCAGCAGTGAAGTACGCCCCTTCGCCAGCTGCTCTGCCACCCGGGGACGGGGGCAGCATCCCTCTGTCCCTCTCTGCAAGGTCCCTGCTCTCCTCCAGGAGCAGGAGGACACCCCTGGGACACCCCAGAGCCCGCCTGTGCCCCCGCTCCCCACCAGAGTTTTCCTACCCACCTCCCGGCCAGGATCGGGTCCGGGAGCAGCTTGCGGTGGTGTGTGGAGTGATAAAGCCAAGGAGTTGAGCTCGGCCTCGCCTCTTCCTTTGCACCGTGAAATCGGGGGGCTGGGGGGGTGCGCCAGGAGCCGAGACTCTCCCCCAGGGGTTGGGTGGGTGCTGCCACCTCCCTCCCCACCCGAGGAACTGGCCTGGGGGCACACTCACCGGTGGGTGGTGGCAGGGGACCCCCAGCTGGGGTGCACCTCCTCAGGATACAGCCCAAAAGAGAGGAGGGGGGGGGGAACAGGACTGTTGCCAAGGCGATCATGCTCCTCTGGTCTCCGTGGCAACCGCTCCCCTGGACCGCTCCCCATCAGTGCCTGGCTGCAGTTGCCCAGGCAACCCACAGGCTCTCCTGGCTCCAGCGGCTTTGGGGCACCCAGGATATGGGGGGCCAGCACTGGCAGGCCTCTGGCAGCCAGACACCACTGCTGGGGTGGGAGAGAGGGGGAGATGGGGATGTGCCCCCTCCTTGGGGCAGCGACCCCCATTGCTACCAGTTTGGGGCCGGGAGCTGACTTGGGGCAAAGGCGTCCCTGCGGTGGTGCCCCCAGGGCCCACAGCCAGCCACGATGCCCCGAAGCACCCAGCAAAACCTCCTGAGACTCACGTGCATTTTTGGCGTGGGGGAGTTCCCCCTCATGTCCCCCTCCCCATCTTTCTGCTCGGTCATTTCCCCACAGCAGCACCGTGGCTGCCACACTGCAGAGTGAGCAGTGGGGCCCGGGTCCCCCCTCAGCGCCGGGCATCCCCCCCGCAGCAGGAGGGATTTCGGGAAGGAGATAAATACCAGATGGGAGAGGGCCGGGCTGCCAGGAACACACTCCCCGCGTGCCAAGAGCTGCTGGCGCGAGTGGGCGCGTGGGCTGGGGAAGGTGGGGGGGTGCCCGTGCTCCCCAAACTGCTCGTCTCATTCCTCAGGGCCCAGCAGCCAGCTGGGGAAGGGGACAGCTAGAGCCATCCGCTCCCCTCTGTCCCCAAAGGTGCTGAGGGTCCCCGGGGCAGGGGACACATCCCCTGTGCCAGAGGAACATGGGGAGGGTGCCACCCCATGCTGGGGCTTAGCCCTACCCTATATCCCCCCCCCTTGGGTCTTTGCCACCCCCCAGGAGGCCACCAGCCCCACGGGGGCCTGGGCACGCAGACCCCGCCGAGCAGCCCTGCCCGGCACCGCTCCGGGCGGCAGCGTGACTCAACCGCTCAGCTCAGCGCCAGCCGAAGCCTCTCTGTGCCAAACCGCCTGGCGCTGGGGCTACCCGGCCGTGCCGCAGCGCCTGCGCCCCCAGCCAAACCCGCTGTCCCCTTCCTTAAGGATTTTTGGTCAAGAGCAGGACAGCAGGGAGCTCACAGTGCCTTGCCCGGTCTCTCTCCTTGACATGCAGGGTCCAAGAGGGACCCAGGTGTCCTGCCAGCTGTGTCCCCCCCCCCCCCTCCACAAAAGGCTCCCTGCGGGTGCCAGCCTGTGCCCATGGCCCCCACGCACAGCCCCCAGGGCCACCAGCCTGCTCCCACCTGCATCCTTGTCTGTTGTCATGGTGACCAGAGATGTGATGACAGACGAGGATGGCGCCTCACACCCCAGCACAGCTGTTCACCCCCCACCATGGGATCAGCTGCCCTCCCTGCCCCAGGCCTGGGCAGAGTACCCTCCATGAAGCCCCTGCCCCAGGCAGGGTGCTGAGGGTGCCCCACCTGCTCAGATGCAGCCATGGCATCGCTGGGACCGCAGCTGTGTCAGGGATGGGGACAGTGCCGTCCCCCTTCCACCTGCCCGGACTTAGAGCCCCCTCTTCCCTGAGTCAGGCTACGCGCTGAGACAGACAAACTCATCTCACTAGTGACAACCTGCTGGCTGGCCCCAGCTGTTCTGTGAAGGCTTGAACGTCCCCAAGGGTGCTTTCCCTCCAGGGAGGGCTTTTTGGCCACATCTTCCCTCGTCACTGGCTGCGGGGCAAGGAACACGCCGCTGTCCCAAGCTCGCCCTGGGATCACACACAGCACAGCTGCCAAGCAGGATGCCCATCCCCCCCCCCAAATCTCCTCCTGTGACAACAAGGGCCACCACAACCATCTCCACCGCCTGCACCCTGCCTGGGTGTTTGTCCCCGCTGCCCCAAAACACCCATGCAAAGGATCTGGGCTCCGCCTCCTGGGAGCCACTTGGCTACTGAAGAGCGGGTGGCGGTAGCTGAGGGGGAGACCTCCTCGACCTTCTCAGTGACCTTCGCTGGTCCCCAACAAGGGGCCGGGACCGGGTGGTCAAAGAGAGCAGCAGTAGGGAGCTGGCTGCCGGCGAGGCCCCCCAGGCCGCGGCTCCACCGTCGCGGAGCAGAAGTGCCGTTTCACATTTCTTGGCAAGGCTGGGAGAGCACAGATGGAGGCACCAGAGTGGCCTCCAGAAAACGCCCCTGCACCCCCAGCCCCGGGCAACAGCACCCACAGGCTCCCAGGCCTGCAGCAGAGAAAGCCCCCAGTCTGGTGGCCAATGCCTCCTGCCCCCTCGGAGCCCCCCTCTCATCCAACTGCGTCCTGCCAGGCCACCGACCCCGTCCCAGCCAGGCTTTGGGGACAACCAGGTGCTCCCAGCCCAGCCGTCTCTGCCCTGGGGGTCCCTGCAGAGCCTGAGCAGGACGTTCCCCACCACAAGCTGCACGGGGCATTTCTCCACCGTAAAACCACCTGAAGCACCAGTGACTGCAGGGAAACCCCTCACCTCCATCAAAGCACCCAGAGCTGGCGCCCAAATCCCCAACAAGGGTGCAGCATCCAGCAATCTCCATTGTCAGCCCCACTGTGGCTGGGAGCCCGGCCTCGTATGGACCCTGGGGGGGGGTCACAGCTGGCCCCCAGCCCTTGCATCACCTGCAAGGGGGGCCGCAGCCCTGGTTTAGGGAGCTGGGGCAGGAAGAGCTGCCTGCTTCGCGCACCCACGGCACCTTCTTCCCACTGGAGCCAGCTTTGTGTTGGACAAAAGGCTGCAAGGGAAGCGAGAAAGGAGATTACGTGGCTGCTGAAAGGCAGATAACAAAGGTGGGATGAGAGCCAGGGAGAGAAGGGCAAGTAGTCTGGCTCACCACAGGGCAATGCCTCCTGCACTGGCAGGGGATGAGGGTGGGGTCCCTCCTGTGCCCCCCTACCCACATTCAGGTCCCCAGTAGCAGCCCCCTGACCAGGGCACCCTTGGGGAGCCAGAAGCTAGAGACGTCCCAAGGAGATGCAACATCCAGAGCCGCAGTGCTGCCCTGTCCCACCCACAGCCCCGCTGTGCCGGCACAAATCCAGCCCTTCTCCTGCCTGGGCGGGATGTAGGGACCCTCCCACACCCCAGCCAGCCCCACAGAGCTCCCCCCCAACCCCACAGCCGAGCCATTTCCCTGGGTGCAAGGCACTGTACAGATGCAGGTGTGGGCTAAGCGGGGCTGATCCCAGGGTGACCCCTCTCAAACCTCTCCCCAGGAGCCCACCAGGTTGGAAACCCTCCTGGAGCGCAGCACCGGCCCCGCTCGCATCCCACACAGCCCATCTGCTCCTCTTCTCGCTCACCCCCAGCCCCGCGCGTGCCACGGCCTGCCTGTCCCTGCCCACGGGCAGCGGCACGTGGGCTCGGTGACGAGGAAAAGCAGGCCACATCTCAGCGTGGGCCTCTCGCCTATTTTCCCAGGCGTTTTTTTTGCGGGAGCAGAAGCCATCACATGAAAAAAAAAAAAGTTCAAGCTGGTTCCCCAGCAAAGGCAGGAATAAAGGCACAGCCCTGCCAGCAGAGAGCAGGCACCGCTGCCCCGTCCCTGCTCTGGGAGGGGACGGTGGGGACCGACAGTGGGGACCGTTGCTCTGCAGAGCCCGGCACAAAGGGAAAGACATGGCTGAGCCTTCCCAAAATAGAAGTACCTGCCCTCTCTCATGGACCAGCTGTGCTGATGCTCTTCTGCAGCACCTTTCAACAGCATCTCAGGTCACGGAGAGAGGGACCACAGCCACGGGGCTGCCTCCAAAACCCTGCTCCCTTGAGACATCCAGAGGGAAGACGCTCGGGGGGCCGGCAAGCGCTGCTGCCATGCAGGGCTCTGGCTTTGCTGCAACCCAGCACGCCAAAACGAGCGGTGGGACCTGGATGCCAGGGAGCAGCACGCGCAGGCCTGTGCCATGAGGGTGCCCCTCTCCAACGAGCCTGTGTTATTATTTCAGGGGCAAAGGCTCTACCCACAGCTCAGGCACAGAGTAGCAGCCCCAGCCTGAGCTTAAATACCCCCCCAGCCCCAGGTGACCGGGATGGGGGGGCCCAGGTGAGGCTGCTCAGAACCACTGATGCCAATTAGTGCAATCACTGCCCCGGCAGCAGAAAATGCAGGTGGAAAGGGCCAGGGTGGGTTTGGGGCAGCTTGTGCAGAGGAGACACAAATGGGGTGCTAGGGGGGCACAGGGATCGTTCCTTTCTGACTGAGGGCAGGTCCCCGTGGGGAATGTCTCCCCTTCCCCCTGTCCCCAGAGAAGGGCCAAACCATGGGGCAAGGAGCATCCCGGGGCACAGCCCTATGCGGCCACGCTTACGGGCACCTGCAGAATCACACCCGCCTGCCCCCTGCAAATACATGTGAATGGGCACACGTGTACACATCCACACACATGTGCAAAGACCCATACATGGTGGGGGGGGCAAGGCAACTGCCAGGGGCTAGGGCAGGACCAATGTGGGACCCCAACACTGAGGGGGCCTGTGGGAAGAAGTACCGGGATGGGTGTTGGGCAAGGGGCACAAGTGCGGGGCGGGGGGCAACCTGGCTGGGATCACCCGGGTGGGAGCTGGTCTCGGGGGCCTGAGCCGGCTGGGGGTGCTCGGGGTGGTGTGGGGGCCAGAGTGGGGCATTGTGGGGAGGGGTCTGCTTGGCATCACCTCGGTGCGCTGGGGGAGGGCCTGGGTGGTCCTCGGCTGTCCGGCACAGGGGTCCCCGGCTGCGCCAAGGGCTCCCTCCTCCACAGGGGCACCCCCGCGTTGGGCTGACCACCCCTGTGCGGGGCCGGGGGGGGGACCCCAGCCTGTGCTGGAGACGCGGCAGTGGGCTGGGGTCCGTGGTTCCCCCCCCCCCCCCCCCCCCCCCCCCCCCCCCCC
>WHYT01000595.1:0-19812 GCA_009806455.1 Tetrax tetrax
CCCGGGGGGGGGGGGGGTGGCGCATGCGCAGTAGGCAGCACGCAGGGGCGGCCGCTTTCCGCGCGTTCTCCGCTGTGGGGCTGCCGTCGCGCGTGGCCGTGGGCCGTTGTCACCGGCACACGGGCGGGCACCGCTCCGGCGAGCTGAGGTTGATCCCTGGCCATGGCCGTGTGGCGCTGCAGGATGGAGTCGAGCGGGCTTTATGCCTGGCTGGGGTGGGCGGTGCGTGTCTCCCCGCTCCCTCTTAACCCTCGCCCGGCTGTGGAGAGCCGGTCACCAAAAACTGGCGTTTCGGAGAGGTGTCCCCCCCCCACCCCCACTTCGTGCTATTTGCCTTTTGCTAAACGGACAGAATGTATTTTAACGTAGGCTTCAGGGTTGAGAAGAAAAGCTGCCTTGGAAGCGCTGCGTATGCAGTAAAAATGAAATTATTAGGAAAAGGTGAACCATTCATCCACGCAAACTAAGATCCTAACAGCGCGTTCAACAGGCAGCTTTGAAATAAACGCCCCAAATAAATATTTTGTTTAATTAAATGAAACTGGAATCGTATCCTAGAAAACCTGGGAAAGTATTAGCCTACTGCCCGAGAGGTGAAGCCGCCCAAGGAACCTGTCCTGTGCGTTTTTCGGCCTCCCAGGCGCTGCAGCTCTACAGGCGGGGCCGGGCGTTTTCTGGTGAGCTGGTCAGAGACGCTCCTGCTCCCGCCTCTCCCTCCTTCTGGGCCCCTGCCCGGCCGGGATGGGGCGGTGGGGCCGCCGCACCGTTACGTACCTCCGGAGGGAGCCCTGCCGCACCAGCTGGCCGGTTAGCTCAGTTGGTTAGAGCGTGGTGCTAATAACGCCAAGGTCGCGGGTTCGATCCCCGTACGGGCCAACCAATTATTATTTTCTTTTTTCCCCCTCTCCTCAGTGTGTCCCAGCGACTGCCTTCCCACCCGCCGCACCAATCTCTGCCGGGACACGCGTGTTACCTTCGCGCAAGGTCACAGCCACAGGGCGCCGGAGGGCTCACCCAGGACGGCTGCAGCATCGGACCGCCTCCGGTGGAGCGCGGATTCTTCTCTCTGCGGGGGCGGCAGCCCCGCCAGCGGTATGCTCAGGTGGCCCCGTCAGGCGCGTTTTCTTCACGCGTGGATTTCACTTCACGCGCGGCACACCATCGCTTGCCGCCTGTTTGTTGGCCTTACTCCCTGCGGGCGGGCGAGCGAAACCCCACGGAGTGAGCGGCGAGTCGCGGAGCACGCACTTAACCTTAAGGGAAGGAAACCGAACTCGCGTTAATTCCCTCCACCCGGTTCGTACCGCTCGTGGGTCGCACCCGCACCCGGCGCCGCACCTCCGAAGGATTTTGCCCCCGCGAGGCCGCCGTCGGTGCCGGGCGGCCCCGCCCCAGGGGCGCGGCGGGCCGGGCCGGGCCGGGGCGCTGCCGGGGGCGCCATTGGCCCGCGTGCAGCCGGTGCCCTTCGCTTCGCCCCGCGCCGCGGAGACCTCCCGGGGGGCGGCCGATGTGGCTCCCGCCCGCTGACGCCTGCCAAGATGGCGGCTCCTGAGGAGGGGGGCACCGAGGCGGCGCCGCCGCCCCCCCCCACTCCCGCTGAAGACGAGCCCCCCGGGGCGGGAGCGGCAGCCGCCTGCGGGGCTCCTCTCGGCGTGGCGGTGGGCAGGGCCCCCCGGCCGGCGGCGGAGCAGCAGCAGCAGCAGGAGGAGGAGGAGGAGGAGGAGGGCGGGGGCGCAGCGGGTCCTGCCGCCCCGCTGCCGCCCCCCGCGGAGGGCCCGGCGCTGCTGGCGGTGTCGGAGGAGTTGGCGCAGAGCTTGGCCGCCCTGGAAGCCGGCGGGGCGGCGGGCGGTACCGTTCTCTACCTGCAGGCGGACGGGAGCCTGGTGGAGGGCGCGGGGCTGAGCGCCGAGGAGCAGCGGCGGCTGCTGGAGCAGCTGCTGGCCGTCACCGAGAACCCGGGACCGGGCACGGCCGAACCGCCGCCTCCTCGGCGCGCCGCCACGCCGCTGGCCCCCGCGGAGCTCCAGCGGGTCATCGAGCAAGTGAGCAAGGCCCAGGAGCAGCAGAAGCCGCCGCCGGAGCCCTGCTGCGGCGGGGGTTGCCCGCCGCCCCGGGACACCGGGCCGCTGCCGCCGGCGGCCAGCATCATGCAGAACGCCGCCCAGCAGCTGCAGAGCGTGGCCCAGCAGGTCGCCCTGCAGCAGGGCAAATCCATGGCGGCCGCCCGGCTCCTCCCGCAGAAGGTAACCGAGGCGGGGGCTGGGGAGGGAAGGGAGCCTGCGGCGCTTCCTTGGTGATGAAATCCACCGCCCAGGGCAGATCTCGGGGTTTTTTTAATGTGGGTCGGTTGTTTTTTGTTCTCCTTCCTCCTCAGTCACACCTGCCCTGGGGTGTAAGACTGGAGTCTTGTAGCTGAAAAGCAGAACTTTCAACGAGGTTTAGAAAAATCCGCGTTTGAGTGCAGATACTGTCTGCTGTGGTCAGTATTTGGGTCTGACTACACGTGCAGCCAAAACAGCTTACAAGAGCTGTTTCACAGTGGTTAAGTGGCGATGCACAGGTAGATAACGTGTGTCCTTCTTACAGAAGGTGACAGTGCCTGGGCTTTCAGCCCTTGTCTTGGGTGCTGGGCTCGTCAACTGATTGGTTCAAACTGAGGGAGAAATTTGGATGAGAGAGTATGAGGGAAATGAACAGTAACACACACCTTCCCGTTATCGTCATCACAAAGTTTTTTGAATGGAGCACTTACACCAGATCCAGGACACACTGCAGTACGGCCCGTGCTGTTTAGCAGACTGGTGCTCTCCTGCGTTCGGTTTGCTGGAGGTTATGGATCTGCCGAGGTGATGGCATTGACTTTGCTAGTCCAGAACAGGCCTGCTAGCAGGAAACAAAGCTGTGACACGGCCTAGGAGCAAACTTTCTATGCTTTAGTCAAACAGCAGTCACATCAGTACATGTGCAGGAAAGCCCCTGGCTTGAAGCAAGGGAATCTGTGCTTTGATGTTAAATCAGTGCTCTGATGCATTAAAATGGAACAGTAATGATGTGCATTGGTTTCTTCCTGCTTTGCTTTAAGGTTATGAGTGTATCATCTTGACAAGTATTGTTTTCATTTATAAATACTGTACTTGTGTAATCTCAACTCTTCCTTTTTTCCACAAAAGCAGCTGGAAGCCATTTGTGTCCAAGTTCAGCCAGGACAGATGAAGGAAACTGAAAGGCCAATGCCACCGCTGGCACCGATCCAATCCAAAACTATAATGCTGAGTCAGTCGGTTGGTAGAAATTCTAGCATACCAGGACTTGGTATTATTAATCCCCACATAATTAGGATACAGCCTGTTACTGAAACTGAGCAGCCGCAACAGCAGCTAGTCCTGCATAGTTCTTCCGAGTCTCCAATTCAGATGGTTATGCAGAGACCTTTACCATCTCATGGATCGGTGTCTGTGAAAAAGATTCCCAAATCTAAGATGCTAAATGGACAGAAAGCTACACGTGCCACAGCATCAGCTAAAAGGTCTCCAAATATTACCAGGATAGCAGCCAGTTCAGCAAATACTCCAAAACCAGGCCTTGAAAAAAACCAAAAAGATAACAAGTTAAAAAAATCCTTGAAAGTGAAAACTCGTTCTGGACGGATTTCACGCCCCCCAAAATACAAAGCTAAAGATTATAAATTCATTAAAATGGAGGATTTGGCTGATGGTCATCAGTCTGATTCTGATGACTACTCTGAGCTGAGTATAGAAGATGATGAAGAAGGAAAGGTGAAGGGAAAGGATGCGTTATTCAGTTCTTCAAATTATAATCTGAAACCCAAAATGTTTAAATGTCAGACTTGTGAAAAATCCTATATAGGAAAAGGAGGATTAGCAAGACATTATAAACTTAACCCAGGCCATGGACAGCTGGAGTCTTCAACTCAAAAAATACCTTTAAATAAGCCTAATGGAAGTATGTTTGTGGACAACGCCCGCGGAATAAGAGAGGAAACAATAAGTCCAGCACATTTGGATTCAATTGCTGTCACTTTAAATAATGAAAGTACCCTAGCTACCAGCGTGGAAGAAACTGTTGATTCGAAGGCTGGAGAACAGGTAAAGTGTGTTTCTTAGAAAAGCTGTCAGTTCTGTGGAAAGTAGAATGGCAGTTCTATAGCCGCATACTCTTGTACTGCTCAGAGATATCCACCAATATACTAAATTTCCCATTGAAGTGCTTTAAAAATCGAATTATTGTCTCTTGCAATGTTGCAGGCATAGTATTCTTGCACAGACACATAAAATGTTCACTGAGTGTTCACTTGTTACTGGTTTTCTGACACACAGTTTTTGGCTTGAAAAAACCTTGTCTGCATGAATAGTTTCATAAATAATTCTTCTCTGCATTCGGGTAAGAATACTGCGTTGTTCAGTTACAGCCTTTAGCATGATGGACAGCAGGACATCACCCACTCTGTCAATTTTGGTTACTCAATAGAGGTTTGGTTTTTTTTCTGTGATGAAAATTTGGAATCCAACAGCGCTTTTCCTAAAGCAGGTTTTGAAAGTGTGGCTTAGCTACCCCTGCAAACCAAACACTTCGGTGAAACCTGATTCTCTGGATTGGAAGCTGCTTTAGTTGCAAGTTTTTTTTCTGTGATGTTTTAGGCTGGTCACTTCAAAGTAAAGTTTCTCTTTTACTATTAAAATTACTAACATCTTGCAGCAAGAGCTGATACAGCTGCTGTTTAGGAAAAAATACTTTTTTAGATGTAGCGGTGTCACATTTATTACTTTTATTTGTAGGAGTGAAGTTGTTCTCAGAAACATGAAAATTGACAGGTCGAGATGCCGATGCAGCAAACAAACCTCCCCCATCCTCTATGCTCTTCTATCATCTTTGGAAAAAAAGAATTGCAGAATCCTGCAGTCTGCTCTCTGTATTATTATATAGTTGCTACTTCCCTGTGCAGCACTTATTTTTACTCAGGATGATGGGAATTTAGAAAAATTTCAGACGGTCTCATACATAACACTACTACTGACTGCTAGATTGCTATTGTGCCGGCTACTTTTAACTAGCAAATACAGATTCTACAAATCTGCTCTTTAACTCATTGATTTGTTATAGTTTTTGGCCAGGTAAATACTTTTCTGGAAAGAGGAGCGGGATTGTTAAAACTGGTACATTGATAACAGACAGGAAAGCAGTCAAGATCCCCATGCTCAACCTAGTCTTATGTCATACTTGGAACTAATTTAGTAATTTAATCCCTGGGTAGAACTGACATAAATTTGCCCCTTTTAGAGCTTTCCTAATCACTGGAATAGAAGGGAGCTGCTGAATGTTGGGATGAAAACATACCAATTATGAAAAGAAGCCTGATATACCCCAGTATTACTGTAAACTCCTCTCTTAAAAAAATACTGGGACATTCTTAGAAATTCTAGCTTGGAAGGGATGACATATTAGTAAGAAATGACTGTTTTGATCAGTAAAAATTTTGCACTGAAATCACAACAATAACTTAAAAATAGAAGATGTACTTTGAGATTGCCACATGGTCTTGTAACAGAAGATACTTCTTAGCCAGGTTCTTATGGAAGACTAAGGATTTTGAAAGGTGGAAACTGGGCATTACATTTTTATTTTTAGTTACTGGGCTTGTCCCTGTTCATGGCTGTTCAGAGCTTTTGTCTTCATGATTTGACATAGTTAGAATGAAACCCAGATTTTTCTTTGGGTGTGCTTTACTGCTAATTAAGATTTATTTCTACAACCTTTTTATTTGAAGAGGACATATTTTACTTCAAAAATATTAAACATACTTAACTGACACAAACCAGCTCTTTAATTACATTCCCTTAATCTCTGTATTTTGTGTGACATTTCATGGATTAAAAATGCTCACTTTGCAAATAAGGGCACAAATGTGTTGCAGAAGTAGCAGTCTTGCTAATGTGTTGGATTTAATTTATTCCACAACTTTCCTTGCAGTTATGCTTGCATCCAGCTTTGCATTTATTTAATATGCTCTTTATTGTTTGCATAGATGAAGAACTTAATTATAAATTTGTCTTCCTGAAAACACTGATTAGAATGGTCAATAAATACTTTTTCTCTTTCTCTTAATTAAGGCTTGTAAGTCTGCAGAAAGCAGACACTTGTTGGCAGAACAACAAAATGAAACCAGTTCAGGACACCGGGGACCCGTAACACCAAAAGGGCCTGGAAGACCCAGACGACCAAAGCGACGTGGTCGACCGAGGACGGGTGGAAGATCTAGGTGTTCTGGAAGGCTTAGCAGACCTGGTCAGTCCCCTTCAAAGTCACTTAGTAGTGTGTCAGCTGAACACAATGTATTCAGAAGAAAAGCTAGGTTAAAAGAGGTATGGTTCTCTTCTGCAATTACTTGACAAGTATTTTCCCCCTGCCCCCTTCCTTTTTTTTTTTTTTTTCCTCCTTTTTTTTTTTTTTTAAATCACTTATTTTCAAGGAATAATTTTCAAAAAATATTTTTTTTTTTAAACGTCCTTGTGTACTGACAAGATGAAAGCCTAAGACGCCTGCTAAGAATAAAACATTAAATTGTCTTCTAAGGAAAAAATACTTCTAGCAGAACACTAGACAGAGGGGAATGGGAACTCAGTCTGGAAAGGGACTTTTGATATGTAGATACACTCTTGCTATCCTTTTTCTGGGAAAGACAGTTACTACGTATCTCCTCCAACACAGTAAAAATAAATAAACCCAAGTGAAGTTGGGCAACATCAAAAAGGAAAAAGAAAAAAAAAAACACCACAAAGAAGGTCTTGGCGGAGGACAGAATGGGGATAAAAATCCATGCAATTAACACAATTTTGTGTTTGTTTTCTCTGTGTTGTGGAAGATCCTTTATGGCTACTAAATCTGCTGATGTTGCTCTTCTTTCTATGAGTTGGCAACATTTGTGGGACTGAGTTTTGTCTGTATGTGGGTAGCAACTGTTTTGAGATTTTCTAATTTATCTCCTCTTTTGGTGTTATGCTTGCATCTATTCTCAAAGCTGCCTAAACATATAGTATATCTTTCAAAAAAGTAGTGATATTTTATGTTCTGAATGTGGGATTCGTAACCTCTGTAGGCTACTTTGCTCCAGTAAACTTACTCTGGCTTTTGACAGTTAATCCAGCAATGTGATAATGAAGACTTAATGGAGCTGGCTCTCCCACGTCTTACAAAGCTTGTTACAGTATATGAGTTTCTGTTGATGAAGGTGAGTTCTTTACGTAAAAATGTCAAATTATTTTAGGGAGACTTCCATTACTACACATAAAAAGATTCCTTTAGAGATGTATCAGAATTTCCTAAATTAGAATTGTGCGGAATATAGATGTCCCACACATCACTTCAGTCTTACACAGGCAAAACTCTGGTAGGTCTCTTGATGGAGTCCTGCTTTTTTGCTGCCTGGTTCTGTGGCATTTTTAAATATTCTACCGTCTTTTGACTTGAATGTTTCCATTTGAAAAGGTTGAACAAAACAAACTGACAGATTTTGATTTCTTATTTCTTTTTTAAATACACAGAGAGGGAAACAAACCCTTTTTTTCCTTCTTGTTTCTAGGTTGAAAAGGGGTGTCCAGCCAAAGCTTACTTCCCTGATGTGTACAGGGAATTTGAAGACTTGCATAATATGGTAAAGAAAATGGCTTATGATCACCTCAGTAATTCTGATTTACTAAGCTGCCAGCAGCCTGTTGAGATAAAGGATGCTAAGGTAATAAAGCACTCTATTTGGAAATGTGATTTTTTTTGTTGCTGCTGTTTTGTTTTGGATAAATGCTTTGCATTTTTATTTTTCTCTGGTAAGCTTTGTTATCCTGGTAAAGTTATTTGAAGAAAACATGGTTTTTGATGAGCAAAAATAGTCGTTACTGTAAAAAGTCCAACAACTAACCGAAGAGAAAAAGAAATCTGTAATAAAACTACAGTTCTAGTTTATGGCAGTAGATACAACTGGAAATAGTAAAAAATATTTAGCACTGCTGATATTTGTCTTGCCTATCTATGGTAGTATGAAGCTGCATGTTACTGCAAGGTGTATTTAGCATTAGCTCCTAATAAAAGTAGATCTTGATGTTTGATTAGGAAGAAGGGAGCTACATTTAAAATGAAATGGCCTTGATTTAAAGGGGTAAGTGGTTTCACTGCGAAATGGATGCATCTATGCAGTTCCCAGTTGTCCTAACAAATATGAAAGGTAGTGAATACATTAATAAAACTGCAAAATTATTTCAGTGACTCTTCAGATTCATTGTTTATTCAGCTGTATCTAGAAAGACAATGTAGATTTGGTTTTCTGGTTGTTGTTTTTTGTTGGTTTTGTTTATTTTTAATGTGGATCTCTTTATCCTTATGGATCCTTATTGATCTATGTTCCCTTTATTAGAATAAAACAGTTCTTTGTACATAACATATTTTTTGGTTTTCCCTTCTCTGTAGTGAAAACACTATTTTTATATAGTACCTCCACCAAAATTTCTAAATTATATGCTCATTAAGGTACATCAGCACTGAACTTGCAAGTATGATGGGAGGGGAGCATACTGGAAAACCCAGGGTAGGGATGGTGGAGATAAGATTTTGGTTCTTGTAATAATCCTAGTCCTTTATGCACTGTTAGCAGTGGTTAATACTTATTTTTCTGAATAAATCGTGAAGTTCACTTGTACTTACTAAAATCTTTCTAGAATTATTGCATGCTCGTCTGGCCGTTTTTGTAATTAACACTGATGTTTCTCTTTGAAGAAATGAAATTGCAGCAAGTAAAGGGATGCTGTTGATACTAGCAGTCCCAAAATGGAACCTCTTTCTTGCTTCTCTTCAGTGTTAATGTGCCTTCTAAATATAGAATTATGCTCTTTGAAACAAACAAACAAAACCAACCAAACAAAAAAAACCCCAAACAATCCAGCCTGGAGAAGCTGTATAGTAGCACGCCTATACATGGATGAAGCACATGAATGGAATGTGGGGAGGGAAAAAAAGTGCTCAACTACTCAGGGATACTCTTAAACAGGAAGACTTAAGTGTTTTTTAAGTAATTGAGAGCCTCAGCAGTGTTCTTTATTAAACTGCTCTTAGTAACTGTCTCTAGAGTCTATAGATAACCATTGTACTCCTAATTCTTTAGAGTTTGCCTGTTAATATTCACCTTCAAATGCAGGTTGTGCTATATTAATATGGAGGCTAGTAGAAAACACGGAGTATAAATACACATTGAGCTGTGATGATTGATTGTCAGGCTAGAATCTATGTAATTCTAGTTCAGCTTTAAGAAAAGGAATCAGTATTTCAGCATTTGTGTATTCAGACTGGAGAGGCTAACTTTTACTTTTTTTTTCCTATAACTGTTTTTAAAGGTTGCTGAATCACTAGGAATTACAGAAATACTCACTGGAGAACGAAAGACGCAAGGTGTAGACTCTTGTTCACAATGTGTAATTAAAATGGTTAGTGAGCAAGTGCCTGTGGAGATACTGGGACAAAAACGGTTAGCTGAGGTATGGAATACCTTTGTGAAAATTAAAAGTGAAACTAAAACAAATTAAAACTTCTTAAACCAGATACTACTAGTATGGGTTTGTAAGGAATAATTATCTGACTCGTGTTAAAGTAAGGCTTTCATGGTGTTTGGAGTTTGGAAATACTTAAAGAAGTACTCTCTACTCTGGTAGCATAGCGGAGCATATAAGGTTTGCTTTGGGAAGACGTAGCATTCAGGACAGAATCTCAAAGGCTTAGAGGTAATGTCACGATAAAGGGAAGAAAGACTTTTTTTTGAGGCACTACTAAATGGGGGCCCCACAATGAGAAGGATCCCCAGATTCTAGTAACTTGAGTTGGAGTAAATGGGCTAACCTACAGCAGGCTCAGACACTGGAGAAGTGCTTGCTTTGCTAACTGGTGGTAGGTAGAAGTGCATGAAAGCAGTTCCGTTCTTTCTAACGAGTCAGTTCACCTGTTTTAGTCTGTTTACAGCTGTAGCAGGGAGCAGTGTTTCCTCTTCATGAAAGTCACATCTCTACAGTCTTAACTGTAGAGATGTTGCCTTAACTGTTATATTTTTTTATTTAATTCAGAGTTGTTTCTGGTCGTGGATAAATAAGACTAGTGCTTTTTTCATTTCCTCCCTGTGGTTAAATTTAAGAGCTGATCAGGATTTCTTCATTAACCAGACAATGCTGGGTGAGCTGCGCATAGCCCTTTATTGAAGAGGGAGAGAGCTTATAGCAGGTCTCATGCCATACAGCTAGCTAATCACAAAGAGGGATGCTTTAATGTTGAGGCAAAGGCAGATTGTTTCAACCAAATACCAAACGTAATTGGTGGCATTTTGGCACCCAGTGTGAGGGCTGTGTTTAAATCCTTACCTCTTAGGAAAACCTTTAGTGTAAAATCCTGTTTTCAAGGAGAGTATCAGTTCACTCCCAAGAAGTGCCCACAATTAGTTTGTCATCTTTTCCAATATTGTCAGCTGTTATGGTGGCAGCCAGTTAATTATCTCTTGTATTGACAGAGCTCAGGGGAGGAACTGTTGCCATCAGCCAAAAGGACCAAGTTAGAAGACGTAATGGAGAATGTGACTAATGCTTATACCAGTCAAGATGAAGTGAAAGAAAAGAGTGGGAATTTGTGTACACTGTTTGAAAAAGATGGTAACTTCTTCAGATTTTCCAATTCTGTTCTGTTTGTGGAAAAGCTGAACAAATCTCTTTGTTCTTCCAGCTACTGTGGTTTTTGTCTTAAGGTTTTAATTAACTTGCTTCCCGGGTTCTTCAAAAGCCGCTGTTTAACTGGAGAGGCCACGGGGAGGGGTGAAAGTTATGGATGATGCAGACCACAGCAGTAGCTCAGTTGTGAATGCATGATAATCCAGATATTGATACTACTGCAGTACTGTGAGAATAGTACTGTCCTGTACTGTGTGCTTCCCAAATGCTTCCTGTCTGCCCTGTCCCTTATAGTGGAGATGGTGCTGCACGACCTCTGTGTCAGCAGTGGAAGAGCAGAGGAAGAGGAAGCAGCGTGTGTGTCCTTCCTCTTTGCCCCAGCAGGCTGCAATAGCAAAATCATCAGAGCTTTGTGGATCCTGGGGGAGGTGGAGAGCTGTCCTGTACCCCAGGGAAGATGTAGGACCTGAAGACTGGAATTGAGGCACCATTTTGCACCGCAGTCTTTGGATGGTTGCCTTTCTTTTTATCCCTTCTCTGTCTTTATTCCCCTTGCCCCTCAAAATGGCAGAGTAACAGTGGATTAGAAAGGAAAGTGAGATGGGTCCCCACCTGTAATCTCCCAAAACTCCACTGGTCTCTTATGTGAAAGTGTTGCAGAGGCATTATGATCACCGTTGTGAAAGATTCCAGCCCTTATACACATCTTACTAGAGATAGGTATCAGTACTGTCCTCTTGCTTTGTAAATATCTTTTTTTGGTGTTGCTATAAGCTACTTAACTTTTGCCCTTTACACCTCTTTCTGTCAATGGTTGGGGTTTTTTGTTTCCCCCCTGAAAGGCTCTCTGCACGACCATGCTTATTGCTGGGCTGTGAGGTTTTTGAAGTTTTGTTTCACTTGTGTCTGCTGATAGGGCTTTTGCTAGTCTACAGTACAAAAAGTTAAAAATGGTGCTTTCTGCAGTGTTAGGCCTCCTTTGTTGTGCAGTGATATCCTTCATAACAAAAAAACCCAACCAACCTACTTGTTCATTTTGATCTTCAATAATAAAAACTGGCAGCTCATGCTACTGCAGCTTAGGAGTTATTGTTCAGCTACCTACTGGGTTTGTGACCTGGCTCTTGGTCCAGGTCAAGTAACTAGTAGAACACACTAAATTTCTAGTGATTTTTACCTTTTCTGTCACAGGAATTAGCATGGCTAACTAGATATGTAGTAACTTGATGACACATCTGAGTCCAGGATAAACTTGATTATTAATAGAAATTTTACCAAGTTTAAATGCCTCTGTGTATTTACTAATGGTAATTGGGGATGAGCAGCTGACAACTTTGTGCTTGGTATATTCTTTATCTTTTAATGTTACTGGCTATATGCCAGATGGAAAAAACTGAGTTTGATGTTCAGCCAGGTCATTTTCATGATGAACAGAAAAATGCTGCTTCTAATGTAAAGTCCCTGCAGTATTTTTATACTGGCTTTCTCACTGGGAGGTGCTGTGAAACTTCTACAAGATGCTTCAGGTTTGCTAATCTGGAGGAAGAAAGCAGGGAAAGCAGTCTAGCTTTTCCTCCAAAATTATTGCTGAAAAGTAATTTTTTGGACATGCAATATTTGACTGCCCATCAAAATGTTATTTCTTTCAACTTTTCAGGTTTTAATCTATTAAATGGAGAAGTCTTGCTGTCAGAAGATAGGCATATCACTTGCGGCACAACTGGAAGTACATTACCAACAGCAGAGGAACATAATTCACTTGTTGCTTCAGGAGGTAGAATTGATGCTGAAAACTCGGGTACCTTCTCCCAGACCATGAAAATGAGGATAGAGTATTCCCAACCTGTAAACGTGCAGGGACCAGATATGGCAGGTGACGCATCGCTGCTACACAGTGAAGTTGTGTTGCCTGTTGAACCAGATGGCTCACCTGGATTAGTTCAAGCGCGCTTTGTGAGTGAGAATACAGCAGGTGGCCTGTCAGCTCCTGAACTTTGCAACTCTGCGTCAGAGAATGCAATGGGCAGTCAGAGCACTCACCCATCAGCCAGCAAAGAAAACGTTCACAATCAAAAATATCAGGAAGTGCAAGAAGAAAGCTGTAATTTTGCAATTAAAGAACACTCTGAACAACTTCATAATGCTGATATGACTGATGAAATGCAGGAAATTGAAAAAGTTTTTTCAACAAACATTGTGCCAATAATCTACCCACGCGGTGCTCAGACTGTGTTGCACCAGAACCCTGTCCAGGAAGCCTCCCTGTCTGCTCATGTGAACCATGAAAACTCTTTTAAAAACGTGAATGAATTTTCTTGTGGAACAGAGGAACAACGTGAGCTGGAGAATACAGTTACTGTAGATGAAACTGTAGCCTTTGAGATTACTAATGAGAGCCATGATTTTTTGTCTCAGGGACATGAACAGATTTTTATTCAGACTTCAGATGGGCTCATCCTGTCTCATCCCGATACTGCTGTTTTGTCTCAGGCAGATGGCATCGTTATTGTCACCGATTCCAATGGTACCACCATGCACATTCGCACACCTGAGGGGATACCTTTGGAAACTGTGGAAGCACTACTGGCAATGGAAGCAGATGGCCAAAGTGAAGATATTTTGCTCTCGCAAAGTGAATTGGAGCCATAAATTAGAAAACTGTATATGCTTTCTTCTGGTAAAGACTGACTCTATAAAGTGTATATTTTTCTAATGTGAATACTGAAATAATTGAAATTTAACTTATTTGTAAACTGTTTCTATGCCCTGTACTTTTTATAACTTATGTTTATATAAATCTAGCAGCATTGCAACCAAAAATTCTAGAATTAACATTGTTCTATTTGCTTTATATGTTGGGGGTGGGTGGAAGGTGGAAATCTGTCAACCCTAAAACTGTTGCACTATTCCCTTTTGTTACATAATTCCTTTTCTCTCTAGCCATCTGAAAATGCAGTAAGTTCTACTGCTGTTCAGCAGTGATGTGCTGTGTACTGGCAAGCTGTATATGGGTAAAATAAAAACTCTATTAAAAATGTGCATTTTCTGTGCCATTGAGATTGCAAAACACTTTGTTACTGTGCTTTTGTAAAGTGAGCTTGAATGTTCATTAGCATCTAGACTTGACCTGCATAGATCTGCCTGGAAAAATGGGCAGTTTTAAATGTAATCCACACTTGTGCATTCTGGGAATAATGTGACAGCCTAGCTGATCCATACTTAAATAAACATCCACTGAGTGGGAGACAAAAATAGCCACAAACAAGATCTGATTTGTACTGAAGTGTTGGAAATATATTTAAGTATGCTTGTCTAATGTTCAGCCCCACCTTTAAAAATTGCTGTTACTTAGAAATGGGAAGGTGCGTAAGTAGTGATCTCATTTTTCTTAATGAGACACCAAATTCTTTTTTTTTACTTTAGTCTGTGATGGTCTATTTTTGTTAGACTTATGTTGTACTTTTTTCTTTCAGGTGATGCATCCTTTATCAGTTCTAAGCTTTGACCTTCCTAGTACCTCCGTACTGTCCTGTACTATTTAATCATAATAAAAAGGTAGCCTTGACTATAATCCCTGTTTCTCTATGGAGACAGAAAACTTAACAAATTACTTATCTACTGCTATCTTCTATTTCTGTCACACTTTCACTATGTTGCTTGGATGATGTTTTTGTGGAGATCTCCTAGCAGCTTCTTGCCCAAGGCACTGTGTTCTTTCAAGAAGCTTAGCAGGTGAAAAAACAGTCTTAAATGGCCCATTTTGTTCATGAGCTACTGTAGATGTTACTGAAAACTGGTGACATACCTTTAAAATGTTTGTGCTGTCTCAATGCTAAATACATGAGGTTACTGAGGTAACTGGACAAATCAGCTAAAAGGACCTGTAATGTGCAGGAGAGCTGTTCTTAAATCAAGTACGAACATAGATTTTTTTCATGGTCTTGTAAGTCAGGAGAAACTTAACCTAAAATTGAATCTAAAGAGAGGACAATTCCGTGCTGAAACAATCTGCTCTACTGGATCTCTTTAACATAGTTGGTTTAGGTTTTGTTTGGTTTTTTTCCTGTTTTTTTCTTGGTTGCCTAAGTAGAAGATTAATTTGATTACGCATAACACTACATTTTATGTGTGGATGTGAAAGATGTCATCCTGTTACTGAGCTCCTGTCTGATGGTTGGCTTTCTGGTGTAGTTTTTGTTTTGAATTTTTTCTCCTCTTTTTTTCAGGAGGTGGTAAAGGTCAGAGGATACAAGCCTACCTTATAAATGAAGATACCAAACAAAGCAAGGTTCTGCTGGTCCTTCAAAGTCTTTGATTGCAGTGAGCAATTCTTTATTATATACTTTTTTGTCCTGACTGTCTAATAACGAGATCTGAGGGCCTCAAATAGAACAATCAGCTGCTTACAGCTGTAATGGTGAAACACGTCTGCAATTATTTTGCAGTAATCTTCCTACATCTGATAGCAGTCAATCAGCAACGGGGTCTGTGAATATGAAGACTCTTTCCTGAATAGCTTATTTCCTCTAAGAAACAAGAGCAAACCACAATTTCTACCTGTGCAGAAAATGAAAATGTGCTTCAATTCTGCCCTCCCTATTGATTTGCACATGCTGGGAAATACAATACACCTACTCTCATCTTAAAAGAACATTTCTGTAAGTGAAGCAACCTTTTCTCCTTGGAAAATATTTTTCAAGTATGAAGGTGTTTCCATAGTGACAAGGGTCTGGCCCTACTCAGATAAATTAAGGTGGCTGTTAAACTAGGTGGAACGCTTGCACAGGAAAATAATAAAACCCAGCAAAGTTATTCGTAACTGATTGTATTCTCCTTGAGCTACAGCAGAATTTCTTTTTAGATGCTAGAAATCCTGGGGAAGAATAGAACAGAGGTTGTCAGAAACAACCTCACTGTTGAACAGAGCAACATTTTGAGAAAACCTTTCCAGTTCATGTCTGTCTGTTCCATTATTGCAGGGAACTCATGTATTTCCTTAGCAAGCTTATGGGGTTTCAGCTTGGAAATAGTTAAGTAAGTGACCCTACTTCTCCTATCAGAAATCTGTTCCAGAATTTCTCACTGTTTTACTTAGATTTTTCTAGTGTCAAAGCCACATAATTTCATAGCAGTGTGCATTTTGTGTCACTGTCTTTTAGTTCAAATAGTTGTTTCAAGGAGAATCAAGGGTAAACATCTGTCAGCACACAACAACGAGTCAACAGCACTTGGAAACTCTACACAATTGTGTGAAATAGGAGCTCTAAATCAACAGTTTGTGCAGGAGCAGGTCATACAGGCAATCGGTAAGTGGAAGGAATTTAGATTATTAATCATAATGAAGCAGAGCAGAAAGCCTGAATTCACTACAAATTAGGGATTTATCTATAAATACGATGACACAACTGCGTAGTTTCCACATTGCAGTATGCTTTTCTGAAAGGTGCTGATTTGCAATAGCAGCTAACAGTTATTAAAGGCTGGGTAAGTGTAGCAGCTCTTCCATGCTACCCAGGTCTGACATAATGGTATGCTACAGCGATTATTATGTCTTTAGGAGTGAAAGCAAATAATTGTGTTCCACTTCAGCATTTAGCTTTTGCATTAACTGTTTCTCCTGAATACACTCTCTGCTCTCTTTTCCAATAAAGCAGCATGAAAAAGAAAAGCAAGAATTTGAGACACTGATTTCATGTTATGTAAACTGCTAACCAAAAATACAGAGGGGGCACACCTTTAAACCAAAAGCACTTGACATCAGAAACAGTAATCCAATGAAAAACTCACTGGACTCTATGACAGGAAGCAAACAATATGGGATAAGGCCGTGACTGAAGCAGGTCTTGGTTTTATTCAACAGATGCTTTTCTGAAACATCTCTAAAAGAAAAGAAGTTACAGTGAATTAAAAGAAACAAGACCTTTCCATGTAACGACTGTGCAATGGTGAGTTGTACTAAGACTTCCCAGCATGCCAGTTCAGGCTTGGATCACTCTTCAAGGGTGATGCACCTAAGCACACTACAATCAAAACCAAACCAGAATTTACACCAGTGTCTGCAACAGCATTTCAGAACCACATACCAAACTATGTGGATCCTTCTGGATCCACTTTCAGATCCCGCCTTTTTGTTTTCCTTTCCTTTTCCCCATTTATAAGTAGAAAAACACTACCCCTGTTACATCATGCAAAAAAAAACCAAACCAACCAAAAGAAACCATGAAGAGATCAAGAAGGGCTGAACTTCAATGATGAAAGGCACAATGTAGGTATTTTAGGCTGTCAAGACTTGGAAGCAGTTAAAATTCTTTGCTGTAGGTGTCTGTGCATCAAATCCCTTCCAGACCACCAAGCAGTGGAATTGCATGGAACTTGGCCTCCTACCTGTAGCCTCTCTATTGAACTTAAAATGGATAAAGCAACCAACACCAGATTGTCCCACGCTGAGAAAGGAGTACCAGCTGAGACAAAATAATAAATACAAATAGAGAAAAATATTTTTAATAAATTTTTCAAAAATTTAACTTACTTGGTAAGCCTTGGAATTTGCCATTTCAGTTTCATGTCAGCATCGTTAGAAGCAAGCCGTTGTAACATTTGAAATTCTAGCACTGTCTATGTCCTGTTTCCAGCAGCATGGCTTCAAGTAATAGTTTGCTGCTGTTCTCAATGTACGGCTGGTATAACCACGATGATAAATAGACCATCATCAGATCCTGGTCAGCAGAATGAGCAATGTCTTGTACAATTGTTTGCTTGAGTTGGAGTTCCTTCTTGTACATTTCAGAGAGCTTCAGAGAAACCTCATCTGAAATGGATTGAGAAACCAAGGACATTGACTAAACATTGCAACAATTCTCTAAAAGTTAAATTATACTTGTAATATGTTGATCATTGAAAAACTCGTACCTTACATAAGCTATTCCCCATATTTAGACATCTTGGTTTTTACAGCATTAATAATGTTTGAACACTAGAATATAAAACACTAACCAATTTCCTCAGCTTTTGGATATATTTTATATACTTGTGATTTTGACATGAATCCCCTTTTAATTCTAGAATGAGCAGTGGTATTCATTCTTGGGACCTGCTGTAAAATTATCAGTTATAGCTATTCCTTCAAATAACTGAAATTTTATTTTAAGAGTTGCTAATGCTATCCTGAAACATAAGCCTCACATTTTAGAGTCACTGTTGATTTCAGCTAATCTAAAGGATGCCCTCACAGGCCATCAGGCACTTTAGCAATGCATTATCACCGATCAGTGATACCGATAACGAAAAGTAACAGTAAAACAAAACAACAGACCAAAACTGGAGTGTGTAATGTAAAAACTAATATTGTTACTAGTTACATTAGTAATACTGGGGGGTGTGTTTAAAATATATTTATGTAATAATCTTTAATTAATTTGACCTTCTAAAAAATTACTACACGAATTATTTTTAAAAATGAGTGTTTCTAACTTGTTTCTAACTTCTAAATCTTGTGTTTCTAACTTAGCCTGAGCTATCACTACCTTCAAGAGGATTTAGTCTTTCATGGAGTAGACACCATCACTAAATGATTCAGTTATGACAAGTGTTTCGACAGCCATTGTCTTTGTCATTCTTACCCTTTTAAGCTGGCAGAAACTAATACGTAAGATTCCTGCTAACTTGTGGCAGTGAAGTAAGAAGCAGGGCTTCACAAAGGCAGCAGTTGGTTTGCATGCAATCAGGCTTCTCTTGAATTCAAACAGTTTTAAAATTGCGGTAATACCGCAGTTGGGAGGCAGTACCTGATGTCAAGTGAATGCTAAAAGGATTGATATTAACAGTCGACAGGAACTGAAGATTTATTTACTTGTCTTGACTGACATTCTTCAGCTGCCCGAGAATTAACTGAGGTACAGCTTGTTCTTTTCATTCAAGGATTTCATATCAGTGTCAAGTAACAAGTCAAGTCAGTTAAGCCTTTGGCTTAACGCTACCAAGTTGCAAATATGTCTCTCTCTACAAAGGATGTGGCTGCTGCAGCCCGGACACGCTCAGCTGCTGACAAGCTTGGTTTTACACTGTAATTGTTGCGTGTCAGACCGCGCCGGGCAATTCATACGAGCAGCCATCAGCAGTAACCCTAAGCCAAGTGCTGCATTCATGTGTTTATTGATTAGTCAATTATAAAGGAGACACACACACACTCTCTCGCTCTCTAAGGGAAGACGTTCAGATAAATGGGTTTATTTTTCAGTCCTAAATTAGATGACATCAATGACACAATGCAATTAGCTAAGATAATAAATATTTTACTTACAGAAGTATGATGTGGGCCATGTATGAAAGAAGGGTGCTGTGCAATTCCCAGCTCCATGGTGGAATATTTCCAAGTCACAGATTGCTTTAGTAGTTGAAGTAAGCTTTTCCATTTTCAGTTGTATTTTTGTCTGAAAATCAATGAATGTGTAATGTTAATTAACATCTCAAGAACATTAGGCTACTATAATCTGAAACTTTTTTTTTTTAAAAAACACTATTTCTGAGAACTATTTAGTCTTAATATTTCTAATTCTTTTTTTTTTTCCAGCTCCAGACAGGAATCAAAGCTGGAATTTATATACAGATTTATTATGAAACACGCTAAAATTTTGAACACTGCAGAAACAACTTACTGACTCCAATTTTGCATAATTCTTTTGTTTCCCCCATGTAGAAATATATTAGAGCACCCTCTAACTGGGTTTCTCCCGTAGATCAGAGATCTTCTGAGAAGATCAGCGGCAGGTAAGAAAAGGAGCTCAAGCTACGATTGACGATGTATCTACACTGATTTAACAGCTTGCTTCAGAAAAACAGGTAATTCCATCCACTTCTTTCATGTTCACCTGACTTTGTGCATTACTGATGAGGACCAGTATTTACAACAAAACAGAGCTTGCAGGCAGTATCTTTAAGTCAAGGAGCTAAAATACATATATTTCTATAAAATCACAAGCTGGTACAGACTCATAAGGAATGAAAAATCAGATCTCTCTGTAGTAGCTATGTTTAGTATCCAATCTAACACCGACTGCTTAGACAGGAGTAATAAAAAAAAAACAAAAAAAAACAAAAAAAAAAAACA
>WHYT01000596.1:0-43215 GCA_009806455.1 Tetrax tetrax
CGCGGTGGAGCAGCGCGCGGCACAGCATGGCTAAAGAACGACCGGGGCGGGCAAAGCCGGCTCCTGGCGCCAACTCCCGCCACCAACCGACCCGCCAAACGCGCCTCGGCCCCTCATTGGGCAGCGGGAGCCCGCCGCGCCGCGCCCTCTTCCTCTGATTGGGTGGCGCAAAGGGGCAGGGCCTCCAGGCCACACCCACTCCACCGGGACGCAGCCGCCGCCAGTGGCCGCGGCCGGTGTGGCGGCTGGCTGGCGGGCGCGCGCGCGCGCGCCTCGGCGTAAGCGCCTGCGCACAAATCCCGCGGCGGCGGCGTGGTGGCCCCTGGGCGGAAGTAGTGGCGGCGGGACGGTGAATGCGCATGCGCATTTGTGGCGGCGAAGCCGGGCCGGGCGCTGGCAGTGGAAGGGACGCCATGGCTGGCAGCGCCAAGTCCTTTCTGGCCGATGCGGGCTACGGCGAGCAGGAGCTGGACGCCAACTCTGCCCTCATGGAGCTGGACAAAGGTGAGGCCGGGCGAGCTCTCGGGGGAGGTTGCAGCCGGCCTGAGAGGCGCGGCTGAGGCTGCCGTTGGGGCCCACGCTCTGCCCGCCGCCGCGCTGTGGGGGGCGGTCTCCTCCCGCCCTCCGGTCCCCAGCGGCGTTGTTTCGTAGCCCTTTATCCCGAGCGGGGGGTGGAGGAAGGACCTGATTTTGAAGGAGCGTCGGTATCTGCAATAATTATTATTATCTTCTTTAGGCCTCAGGTCTGGCAAACTCGGGGAGCAGTGCGAAGCTGTTGTTCGTTTCCCCAGGCTCTTCCAGAAATATCCTTTCCCTATTCTCATTAATTCAGCTTTCCTAAAGCTAGCTGATGTTTTCAGAGTGGGGTAAGTAGCGTCAGCCAGTTTTTGTTCATTCAGTCCTCTGGTCCATAGTAATGCACTGTGTCTTGGAGTGCTGCTGCATTGGAGCCTGGGCAGTCATAGGGCAGTCATTTTTCTGCTTGCCTAACAATGCATCAGTGGTACCTACACTGTTGAGGACAAGTTGTGCTTGATTGAAGCTTGCTTTCCCTGTCTTTAGTGGGCTTAAGTAGCTGTGAGTGATGATAGAATCATGGCATGGTTTGTGTCAGAAGGGACTTTAAAGATTATCTAGTTCCAAAACTCCTGCCATGGGTAGGGACACCTTCCACTGGACCAAGTTGCTCAAAGTCATATCCAACCTGGCCTTGAACACTTCCAGGGATAGGCATCCACAGCTTCTCTGGGCAATCTGTTCCAGTGCCTCACCACCCTCGCAGTAAAGAATTTTTTCCTTATGTCTAAATCTAGACCTACCCTCTTCCAGTTTAAAGCCAGTGCTTCTTGTCCTGTTACTACATGCCTTTGTCAAAAGTCTCTCCCCTGGGATCAGTGACACGGTTCCATTCCATCTGTCCTGATTTGAGGATTCACTTGCTGACTGATTTAAGTTGACTGGTTTAAGTTCTGCTCCATAGGCAAGTTTAAATTTGTAATTAATAAATAAATAAACGATATGTGCAAATTCCATCTCTAAGGAATGTTAATAATAGAGCCCAAAGTATAGCTTCTTCAAGTGCCTGATGTCAAAATGCTGCATGTGATGGAATTGGAGCTGCTTTGTAGTAGCTTACAAAGTTACCTGTTGCTGTTGGCTCCAGGAAGGAAAAGAAATTTGCTCATGTGTGGCAATGGCAATTAGACTTTTCTGTCTTAGTTCTGGACATGCTTTTCTAGCAGAATTAGATTCCTAAGTATGCATAAAACAGATATCTCCTTATGCTCCTTCTCACTGATGTCAACAGGTCATTTCCCTGGAATTGGACCTAAATTTGATGCTACCTGTACTAAAAAATAAACCAACGGTCTGTTAATAGTCTCTTTTTGACTGTATCACTCTACTTAAATAAGTTTCTAAAGCATAAGCCTTTACTTGTTTTAATTTACTCTTGGAATTCTAAAAAAAATGTTTATAGTGTTTGAATTTTTGTTATAAAAATGCCTGATAAAGAAATGCATGTGTCTCCTAATAGAAACAACTTCCTGAGGCTGTGTGTGCTGAAAGTTACTCAGCAGAGTGAGAAGCACTTAGAGAAGATCCTAAATGTGGATGAGTTTGTCAAAAGAGTTTTCTCGGTAATTCATAGCAATGATCCAGTTGCTCGAGCCATTACACTTCGGTATGTATTACATAAATGAACCTAACTTACTTTAAATCTCTAGCTAATTATTAGGCTGGTAATCTGGGATAATGAAATCTGCAACTACCATAAATGAAATGTAAGAGGTGTCTTATACCTTACCCATAGAGAAAGCAAAGACATCTGTGTTTAAAGGGATGAACGACAAGGATCTGTGAGCAGAACAACAAGGTTATTAGCCATTTCTGATGGTGAGAATTTTGTGGGTGCCTTTGTGCAAAACTGCATTTGCAACATGGAAATTTTGTGCTTAACGCTATGTGCAATTTATCATATGTTGCCTATCATGTGGTTAGGCCAGGACCAAAAGGAAAGTGCTTCCTTACATGTCAAAATATTTTTTGTTAAGTTGCAACCAAAACTTATTTATATGCACCTTGTTATGCTTGCACCTATTTTTCGTTTGTCATTATCCTAGAAGTTTACTGTTTGTTGGTCTCGGATCTATAACTTGTAAGGAAGTGCCGTTGGATTATTGATTGCTAATCAGTTCACAGGATGCATCAAGTGAAAGGTTAAAACAATTGTTGGTTCAGCAGTTTTAGATTAAAATTTAGATTTTGATTTGTTTTTGTCCTCCATAAGTAGTGTCAGTAAGAAAGAGCACTCTTAAAGAAAGAGCTGCTAAAACTAAACTTAGCGTCTGTGGAATTTTATTGCTAGATAACTCTGTGTAAATATCTGGATAGAACTGCTAAAATTACCATCAGTGCAAATCCTGCATTCATTCTTCTTTTAGTTGGATTGTGCTAAATATGCCTGAAAAGTATCTGTGAGATATTCTTAGCAAAAATATAGATTGATTTGCTCCTTTTTCAAGCAGTTACACAAAAGGTATTGCGCTGTTCCCAATAATAACCTTATTTCACATCAGCAAAAGATCTTAGAAACAAGTTCTGAAAGTCAGATATTTGTTTACTTGATCGTGGTAATGCTCTAGAAATTTTGCTTTCTTAGCATGTTGTTAAAATTTGTGACTGTTCAGATATTTTTCACTTATTTCTACAGTCTTAATTGAGAAGAGAGATAGAAAGGGTGGAAACAGTTCTCTGTGTCCTTTTGTTATCTCCTTAGACTACCACATTTCTGAATTTGTATCCCATCGTGTGTACTTCATGTGTGTCTGAAAATAGCCATCAGTGCATTTTGGTGTTGTCTGGTATATTGATACCAGAGCTTGAACATAAAACTGTCTTAAAAGTACTCGTTCCCAGTACCATAGTGCACTCTTAATTTTACAAGAATTCTTGGTAAGTTTCTCACGGTGCCCATTTCAATCTAAAATTTCATTGTCACGTAACCCACGTGACAAAATTTGTTACCTTTTAATTATATGCCTACTTTTAGCATTTGTTTGTTTCTGTAATAGACATGAAAGAGCTTATCTAAAAATAGTCCTTCAACCAGTCCTTTTATATTTCTATTTGGTTTCATGTTGCACTTCTTCATGATCATTTTTCTTCCTGATTTTGCTGTGAATTGTTTCTGTAGGATGTTGGGCAGCATGGCATCTATTATTCCAGAAAGGAAGAATGCACATCACAGTATTCGTCAGAGTCTGGATTCCCATGATAATGTGGAAGTTGAAGCTGCTATATTTGCTGCTGCCAACTTTTCTGCACAATCAAAGTAAGATATCACTTTTTTTCAATTTTTCGTATTACAGAGAATGGAAACTCTGTTGTCATTGGCATTCGCAAGCCTTAATATTTCCTGCTGTTGTGCTAACCCTGTCGTTTATAGCAAAACATTTACTTATATGCAATAAGTGTTGTAAAGAAATCTGAACACAAGTTTAACAGATTTTTTATTTTATTTTATTTTTTTTAAATAGTAATGGAAAGCTCATAAATACGAGAATGCAAAGTGGAATAGCAGCTTTAATCAAGGATTATTTTACGGAAATTATATTAGGGAACAAAATGTAGCGCTGCTTGTCACTTTGACACGTTTTTGAAAGCTTCTCTTTTGTCATTTGATCATGCCCATGTGCAGGGGTTCTAAAATGACTTGGGTCTTGGCAAGCACTCTTTGTGAAAGTCTTTGAAACACAACGTTTGGTAGTTGAGTTGATTTTTATTTTTTATCATTTATTCCTTTGTTTTTCATTTCACCTGATACTTTGCCTTTTCTCTATAGGGATTTTGCTGCCGGAATATGTAATAAAATCAGTGAGATGATTCAAGGTATGCATGTGTATATATATATGTGTATATGTGTGTGTGTGTGTATATGTGTGTGTGTGTGTATATGTATAATGAGAAAATGGAAAAGCTTTTAATTTCTCTAAGATTTCTTTATTATCTATATATAAATAACAAATATCAGAGTGCTGTTGCCCTTATCCTCAAATGATTCCACTTTCAAAATTAAATTAGCTAACCAATAATCTAATGTGTGGTTCTTGTGTCCGCTTAAAATCCAAGCTCTCAAAACACCTGTTTGGTAAAGAATATTTTTTTCGTATATTTTTTGCTCATCTATAGTACGATGGATAAACTTACATGGACTATCACAGGTTCCTTCCAATGAGTTAATATATAGCTGCAATGAAGCAAGAAGCAACCTTCTCAAAGAACCATGAAAGTGCCTGCTGCTGTTACGCTGCTAGCTAGTAGTGAGCTATTTGAAGCTAACGCAGGTGTCCACACTCAGTAGTGGTAGCAATGCAGACATATTATGTACCTCAGTATTGCCAAAAGCCAGTACAAAGGACTAACGTGCTCTCTATGTCTCTCTTCCTTGTTACAGGTTTGGCCACACCTGTGGACTTGAAATTGAAGTTGATTCCTATTCTGCAGCACATGCATCATGATGCTAGCCTGGCCTCCAGCTCCCGGCAGCTGCTTCAGCAGCTGGTAACATCGTATCCTTCTACCAAGATGGTCATTGTTACTCTGCACACCTTTACTCTGCTTGCTGCTTCTTCTTTGGTTGACATACCTAAACAGGTAATTGTTCCTCATTCGTTCCTTTCACTTAAAGTCCAAAGGACATTTAAAGAAACTCAGATTCTAGGTGATGCCAAAAATAAATCATGATAGATGTGCTAGGATGGTTGCTCCTATGTGCTATAGAGAAAGTAAACTCTGAAAACTGCTGCTGCTTTCATATTTTTTTGCCCTCTCTGGTTCCATTTCCAGATAACCCCATCAAGCACAGGAGCCCTTGTTTACAGATCATAACCCATCTTCCTTTAAATCATCTGGGATTGAGATGAGCTAGGATCAATAAGTATTTAGGAAACCAAACACTTTGACTTTTTCTGAAAATGTTTTGTCTTACTTGTAGAACCCAGGCTTCGTTTTTCACTGATGTATATTCTCTTGGGTCATGGATGTGCCTTTTGCACCTTTTCTTGCATGCAAACAAATGAATATTTCAATAGCATACAGTGCATTTAAAAATGTATTTATTGAAGAACTCTGAAGAATTTGAATCTGCTGCTATAATTTAAAACTATAAACTGAGTTGTGGGAAAGCAGTGATGGAAAAATACACTGTTTTGTATTCTGATAATGTGCTTTGTGGACATGACTTACATAGCAGGTCTGAACACAGTGACATTTGAGATTCATCTAACTAATGCTTGTAAAGTAGTAATGAAAATCTATTTGCTTTCTTTCAATCCCGTACAGCTGTGGAAGGCTGGTGTCTGTTACTGTTAGACTAACAGTATTGATCTGTCTGAAACTTCTTTTTGGTATGGCTGATTTCTGTATTTCAGAGGATGCTTTTGATAGTACTGAATCTCAGCCAACTGAGACAACATTAGAACACTTGATGTGTGCTTTTTTTTTTTTTTTTTTTTTTTTTTTTTTTTTTTTTTAATGATGGTAAACATGGTGATGTAGGCTGTATTTCTGCACCACAACAGCTGATGGTACTTAAAGGTAATGTAGCCAGGGCAGGGATGGAGACCAAAACTATGGCTGGCACGTTCATGCTTTTCCATGTGCCGGCTATTCCATCTCAGTAAATTTTCAGGCAATGAACACAACAAAGGACATGCAAAGGACACTAAGTGTTACTTAATTTGAGATAAATGCTTCAGAGGGGGTGGTGAGTAGGAGTTGGTTTTGTTTGGTTGGGTTTTTGGGGTTGTTTTTGGCAACTACTGAGATATACAAGGTACATCTGTGTTTCTGTCTGTTAACTGCACATCATGTAGATACCCAAATTAGCATCAAATGCCCACAATACTTGCTAGTAGCATAATCACGACAATACAAAGTGTTTAGTGAGCTTCTCAAGGATGTTTTCTGGTATTTCAGTGAATGCCAAAACAGATCTTAAGTCTTCTCAAGTGTGCAGGATGATGTAGAGAAGGATGCATGACCAAGAAGAGCAGGATAGTAGAAGTCGGCTGTCAGACTGTTTTAGCTTGCCATGGCATCGCAGCCTAAGTAGGGGCCTTTCCATGTGGCGAGCAATCAGACAGATAAGGCAAGTTAGTTTTGGCTGAGTATGCCCAAAATTTCTTCATGAGTACTTTTGAAAAGGCTTCCTTCTAGTAGCATAGCTCTCTTGAACAATCCATTTACTTTGTTGCAGATCCAGCTTTTGTTGCAGTACTTGAAGAATGACCCCAGGAAGGCTGTGAAGAGACTTGCAATCCAAGATTTAAAGTTGTTGGCCAACAAGACACCACATACATGGAGCAGAGAAAATATTCAGGTTTGTACATTTTTAAGCTGAAGTTTCATAATAAACTTTGCAATTAGTTGTAGAATTCTTTCCAGAATAACAATTTGGAGGGTAAAGGAAGGAAGAATATACATCTGCAGATCCTTACGTTAGATTACTTTACCAAGGTATTAATGAACAGTTCATAGAATATCTGAAATTGGGTAAGTTGACCCGTAAGGATCAAAGTTGAAGTATTATAACTCTGGAAAGGCATATGTTGTGTAGTAGACCTTTCTACAGTAAGGAAGTAACTTTTCCATCTGACAAACTCATCTAAGATAATAGACATGAGAGCTGAATGTTTACATAAATCTCACGATACTGAGTATGTATTAATTCTTCTCATCTAACACAGAATCTCTCTGGGATTTGTCAAAGCATGTCATCCAAAAAGGTACACTTAAAAGGGCAAATGTAATTTCGACTTCGTTTATTAGGATTAATGTCTTATTTTCAATAGTGTCCTTGTGACTCCTGTTGTAGGAGTGAGACCCTAGAAGGTGTTTATAGTGCATCATTTGGGGGAACAGTTGTTATATGTGTAGATAGTATTGCTTTGAGTCTCAATTGCATATGGACTTTTTTTTCCTCCTTGTCTTTCCCTTTTTCTGGTAGAAATAACTACAGAAAATAACTTCAGATTAGATTAATGGGAAATTAAATATTTCAAGAACTTAATGGCACAGGCTTACAGCTCTACTTTTCTGGGTCTTTTTTCTTTGTTTTTGCTCTCTTGGAAGCTACTTTTGAAATATGCTGTTGGAGCATAAGACAGCTGGGAGGAAAAACTATAGGGATTCTTGTTAATAGTCATGTGAGAAGTAAAGCGTGTTTTTCTTTGTCTCTGGTTCTTAGGTAAGATGATTTGGAGCGTGCAGAGCTTTTTGTTTTAGTGAACTGATTTATTCTTCATAATGGATTAATACCAGGGATTTATTTCCTTTTAGGAATTTTAAGGAATCACTTTGATGGTTTATGGATTCTTTGCAGTCAAAATGCTACTGTATATCGTTATGCCTTATTGGTAGTTATCCTCATACAAGTGAGAGACATTTGATAACATGGCTTTCATTGTTATGTGTTGTCTTAAAGTAGGTGTCCTGATGGTTGACATGTGTAAGAAAAAGTTCCATTGATGTTGGAATTAAACCAGTGACTGGATTAGAACAAAAGTAATTGACTGAAGCTTGTTGCTGCTTGCTGAATGGCATGCAGAAGTAATGAGTTTGTTTTTTTTCCTGACTTCTGAAATAAAAAGCCAACATTTTTAGTTGGGCAACTCTTTTCCATATATTTAAATTACTTGGTAATGTTTATACAACAGAACTGGAACAGACCCTCTTCTTCTCATGGCAAAACTTGCTTCTTGTACCTTTTTACCAAGAAGAGTTTCAACAGTGTTAACTTCTTCAGCATTTTGGGTCTGTCTGTGTAGATCAGATAGGAGGCTTGGTCTTTGAATGGTGAAGACTTCACTGGTTTCTACACATCAGCTTTAGAAGCTGTTGCTGTTGATGTTTAGAGCAGTCCTCCTACTGTGACGGTAACAAGCAGTCTGCAGTCCGTCCTGCTAATTCTGCTGTGCTCCTGGCATTCTTAATTGTTACTATTTCAAGTATGCTCTGTGAGTGGTGATCTAATAGCATTGGAGTAAAACATCAGTGTCTTGGGAGATATCAAGACTCACTTTCTACTCTAATCATTGTATTTTCTTCTGTCTGTTCATGTCATACTATTCAGTGGATTAGCAAAATACTACACTGGTACAAATTACAGATTTATTTAGAATTTAACCCTTACACCATAGAAGAACATACCTGATAAGAACACTTATTTAGGATTTTTGTTTATTTTCATTTGTTCTGTGCAACTAATTCTGTAGTGGTGTTTTTCTTTATTCAGTTACTGGATGTTATCATTCAGCTTTGACGCTCTGAGGCATAATATATTTTCCATTTGTATCTCGTATTGCTTTCTCTCATGTTGACTAAAAGTCTCCAAAACCAGTGAGTTACTAAGTTGTGGACAGTGTTGGCATAATGAATCTGAGAGCAACGTGCATTTTAAGAGTTATTCCAATCTAAATTTGAAAAGGCTCGAGGAGGTCTGGCAAAAGACACAGAAGTATGACAAGAGCTCTAGTATAAATGAGTTAAAAAATAAAATATAGTCTAAGATGTTTATCAAGAAACTTAAACTGCATTCTGTTGAACGCTAGGACTGTTAAAGGAAATGACACTTGAAACTTTGCACTTAAGAGATATATACTTATGCAAAAACCTGCAGACTGTTATAATGCAAATTAATCACTATACATCTTAAGACTGGACAACTGTCTTAAAATCATTTGCAATATTTGATCAATAAGACCTAATAATATTTTTGCCACTGATTTTTAATTAATAAATGACTTATAATTGGTGTTTCCTAGCGTATGAGACCCACTGGCACTTTTCTGCAAGCCATGTCTACTCAGTCTACTAAAACATGCTTCAGGACATGCCTTCTAACTTTTGATTTCAGTATAGTATTTTCTGTGGAAAAATCTTGACTCTCAAAACTTTTCACAGGCAAGTGCAACTAAATGTTTTATACAGATATCTCATGGGACTTGCTTCCCTTTGTATCTTTTCTCCTGCTAATCTTTAGGCACTCTGTGAATCTGCTCTTCACACTCCTTATGACAGCTTGAAACTGGGCATGCTATCTGTTCTTTCCACATTATCGGGGACCATTGCCATTAAACAGTACTTCAGCAGTGCTCCAGGTAAGAAAATGAGATTTTATTATTTGACATTTCTACTGGATTGACTGTCTACTGATAGTCAGTTTCATTTAAACACTTTTTAGCATATTCTTAAACTATTTTTGAACTTCAGAACAGTAGCTGAGAGTCAGACTGTATTAATCACATGCAAACTTAAAATGGGATACTGTATACCCATGAATAGTCACATGGTTTAAGATTTTGTTATGGATTTTGTGGGTAATTTGCTATATGAAAGGGTTTTTTTACCTTTGCGTCCCCAACTTTTCTTCATAAAATGAAGAAATGTAATGCCTCTCAAATGACCGACCTGCATTCTTCTTAAAGTGCTTTGAAACCATGGATTTGCATAGTTTTTGAGTAGTGTGGAGACTTAACGGTGTGGGAGTGGGCTGGCATATTACCCTGGCACAGTGAAACTATGCCATCCTTGTGGGAATGACCTGCTTCAGTATCAGGTGAATCTTTCTTCCTTGTCACTATATGCTGGAGAAATAGCGTAGACATTTTAGAGTGATTCAGAGTATCTTGTTCTTAAAATGGTGATCATACTCTTTTCTGTTTTCTTGAAAGCTTGACTGCCCTACTGTGTATTATCTGCCCAACTACATGGGCTGCAGAAATGGAGAAAAATAGCACATCCTCTTCAGTCGTTCTGGCGTGTTTAATAATTAATATGCTCACCAGCTTTTTTAAAATCAGATACAGTATTTCTAAAGGCAATATTCTCTGAGTCCCTGAAACATCAGCCATTAGACTCAAATATTCTTTCTTGTATATGTCTAACTTGTAGAGTGTTCAGGAAAGGAGGGAGAGCCTCTGTTTATGTGTGGGGAGAGAGTGAAAGATGTTTTTGTCCTATCCTTTAAACATATGAAAGAAATTAATCCTAAATCAATATAGGGGTTTCTTTTTTTTTTCAGAAATGTACTTGGAAAGCTCTGTGGTGTAATTATAGACTGTGCTGTTTTTTATGTCCTGTTTGCCTTGTCTTTATTTAGGAACAGCAGCTACTACTGCGAGATCATTTGATTTAGTAAAACTAGCACAGGAGTGCTGTTACCATAATAACCGTGGCATTGCAGCTCATGGTGTGAGAATTTTGACTAATATATCGGCCTCTTGTCAGGAAAAAGGTAAATGAAAGCAAGGACAGTGAAACGTGTCTGTTTACAGTCAGGCTTATGCACTTAACATGTATTAACTGGTCTTGTCTTTGAACCCATCTGTAAATCTGTCTGATCCTCATGCTGGTTAGGGAGAATGGGGACTATAATCTAGTAGAAAATATTCCGGTTGATTCTGTGAATGGTTAGGAAGATTCCATCTTTGCCTAATTTAAAGAAAATTACTGGGCACAGTAGAACTTGTGCTAAATAAATGCTTGTCTTACCTTTGCTGTAAGACTAGTGAATTGCTTGTCAACCTTTACAAACTCTTTGTGTGAGGTCTGTTGCAAAGGAATAACGGGGCATTTAGAAGTCTTGGTCCAGAGATTCATGCATGCTCTACAAATGTCACAGTTGGTGTGACTGGTGAATAGTTACCTGAGACATGGAATGGCAGATTTGTTTCTAATCAAAATAAGGTAAGGCAGAAGTATTAGGAAGATACTTATCTGTCATGACTGCAACACCACTGCAAGCATTACATCAATTACGGTCAGAAAATTTAACAGGGAACTAACCGACTGTTTTTCTTTTCTTAGATCTTCTGCCTTTGGAGCAAGATGCAGTTTTTGGCTTAGAAGCTCTTCTTGTTCTTTGTAGTCAAGATGACAGTCCAGGAGCTCAGGCAACCTTAAAGGTGACATTAGTATTGTCCTGCCCTAGCGCAGCTGTGAGTTATAGTAATAGCTTCTGTAACAGAAAGGCTAGCATGCGCCAGGTCCTTTCTAATGGAAGCATAACATACTGGAAGGAAATTTATTTTTTTTCTGTTTTGCCCATAATCAGAGTTCAGAGCGATAGAGAAGCTCAGCACAACTATAGCGCAACTCCTCTCAGCTCTAGAGTAAGTTGAATGTTGTAGGGGGAAAAAAAGAAAGCGTTCTGCTCAGAGGAACAGCTGTAATAAACCATGAGCTTGAACACAGAATGGAGACGTCTCTGGAGGACAAAGAGAATCTTGGAGAGAACTTGCTTTTTGGAGATGGGGATGCAATGTACATGTCTACAACAGTTCTATAAACTATTATTTTTATATTCCCACCTCATTTTATAGAGTAAATTTATATAGTTATTTACCTATAAAGGCTGGTGGTATGAGAAAGAAGATTATTGTTTCTTGAATTTTTGATATGTGTTTTTGTGTTATGAGCTCAGGGACAGAGGATTTGGCTCTTAGAAAAATCTTATCTTTTGTAGAGTACATAGTTCTGAAAATAGCAGATTCTCTGTATTTCTGCAATCATACTTGTGGATAAGTGTGTCTGGCTTTTTTACTTTCAAGTAGATGTTGTGTTTATTGTACCTGTTGTTGGTGTGAATTGCAGATCACGTTAACTTGTATGGTGAAGCTGGTCAAGTGCCGACCTCATCTGAGCCAGTCAGTAGTTGAATCCCTGCTGACCCAGTTGCACAGTGCCCAGGACGCTGCTAGGATTCTCATGTGCCACTGTTTAGCAGCTATTGCCATGCAGCTGCCTGTCTTAGCAGATGGGATGCTAGGAGACCTAATGGACCTCTATAAATTAATTGGACGATCTGCCACAGACAAAAAGCAGGAACTCTTGGTAAGACTTTTTTCTGGTGAATAGTCCTTGACAGATAAAGTCTATATAAACTCCTGTGAATGAACTTTATTTAAAAGGCAGCTAAGCTATTTGCTATGTCCAATTGATGTGCCAGTCTATAGCCACTATTTCAGTTTTGCTTTCACTTTTTACTACGTTAGTCAACGTTCGATGTCCAAATGTCTCATAGATGGAGCTGAACTATGCAGTGTATTCCATTAGATTTTCCAGCAGATGGCACTACTTAGACAAACCTAGCCATTGAAATTATTGAGGCATCTGTAAAATAATGGTTATAGAAAAACAAAATGGCAGTTAGCTGAGTTTATGTATGGTACTCTGATGTGCATGACCCTTAATATACTGTAAGAGAAAAATGCTTTTATCACAACTATTTGGAAATGAATTTGAATTTTAAGAAAGAAGTTACAAGCTTCCTGTTAATTCATTTAGAACATTCAAAATATCTCAGTCAAAAGCCACAGTAAAGATTGTTTAAATGAAAGTTACTTTCATCTACAAGAAATACTTGAGTTGCTTTCGTTATTGAAAAGATACAACTGAGAAAAGTTCTTCAGTTAAAATGTATATGTAATCTTCTCTGTAGATTTGAGTGCAAAATCAAGCAGATCATTTTTGGTAGTTTAGGAAACAGAATCGGCTTTTTTCTTTTGTTTTGTTTAGTTCCTGAAATATAACCTTCTTCCTCACCCCTCCACTCCTCATTAGGTTTCTCTAGCCACAGTGATATTTGTTTCCAGTCAGAAAGCTTTATCTTCAGAAATCAAAACTGTTATCAAACAGCAGCTTGAGAATGCCTCCAATGGATGGACAGCCTACAGGATAGCCAGGCAGGCTTCCAGAATGGTAAGTGAAAATACCTGGAGGAAAATGGTTTGGTGGGATTGGAATTATGCTAGTGATTTCTTCGAACTGGAAAAAGAAAGTAAGGAAAACGGCAGGATCTGGGAGGAGGAAATGAATAGGGGGCAAAAAGATTGTTTTCCCTGTTAATTCCCTGTAATGCTGGCTCAGATATATGCCATTGAGGGCAGTCATCCCATCAGGATGTTTTTCACTTGTCTTTTTGAAGGATTTGAGAAGGAAGTAAGTCATGACCTGGTACTTTCTCAAGCACATGCCTAATCTGCATTGTGTAGCTGTTCTTTAGAAGGTGTTATAGGCCATCCTAATGTGTGCTTCTCTTTCTTCAGTATAAAGAAAGGAAGAAAAAGATACAGTTTCCCTTTTCCCTTCAGTAAAGTTACAGCTGGGGTTAGCATTACATAGAAACCCTGGTCTGAGATGCTGGGGTAGAAGTAAATGTCAGTATTTGTTTCTCATCTGTTGGAATTATCTTGTGTAAATGAGTACTATACTTCATACAGGCTGATATTTCCATAAAATAAGCATTTGTGCTTTTATTTATTATTAGGATTGTCATGATCAAATGTTTGGAAGATGTTTCACTGTTTCTATTTTTAAAGTAAGAGTAATTCTGGAGATGTTACTGTTCTCTTGCTTGCACTTGTTTCCTAGAAACCCATTGCCTTCTTTCATGACCCCTCTTAAAAACATTCTTGTCATTGCAGGGCAACCATGACATGGCCAGAGAACTGTATCAAAGCCTGCTGACTCAAGTGGCTTCAGAACACTTCTACTTCTGGCTGAACAGCTTGAAGGAGTTCTCCCATGCAGAACAGTGTCTGACAGGTTTGCAGGAGGACAACTACAGCTCAGCACTTTCTTGCATTGCTGAAGCTTTAAAATCCTATCACAAAGGAATAGCATCACTGACGGTTAGTGCAGATCTTCTACTTTAGTGATGATGTTTCTGTATACTGCACCAGTTCTATTTGGTTTCTGTTCTTAAACCTCTGAAAAGTTTTTAAAGATGTCTGATGTCAGCCAGACTCTCTTTTTGAGAGGGCTACAGGGAAGAGCCAGTTGTAACACACTGCATTTTCAGAGGGAAAGTCTTGTAGCTCAGCTAAGTGTGATTAGCTAGATTTCTCTTTTCTTCTTCCCCTTTCACACTTCCTGCCTAGATCAAATCATATATGTGACATATCTTTTCTAAAGTTACAGTATTTAAAATTTTCCACTCCTTGTATTGGCTGAATAAATGCTATTGTAATAGTCAAGCCTGGGAATTTGTCTGAATTGGCTGCTGTCTTCTTGAGATACAGAGAAGGACTTGTCTTCCTCCCTCCTGCTGAGTTGATGTTGCCTTGTATTTGACAATGTGATCCTGTGGAATCCTAACAACAAGGTAACACCAATTTAGTAAGAGGAGGGAGGACAACTAAATCTCATCAAATCAGTAGAGTTCAGATGGTACCTGCTTTTATGCAAATACTTTCTGCTTCTCTGAAGTGGTGAAAATGGCCAGAAGCTCTTTGTGTGATGTCTGTGAATGTAAACCAAAAAAGCATTAATGAGTATGGACCTTCAGTTCTTATTGTGAAGTTGCTTCTTAACAAAAAACAATCCGGCTTCACACAATACTTTCTTTCATATTTTAGTTTCCATGAAAAAATCTTTGCATACAGCTTTCTGTGGGTCTTTTGAATGTTTGTTTGTTGGGTTTTTTCCCCTGTTACTGTAACTGTCAGTGTCGTGACAGTTCAGATATTGGTGTTTAATAAAGTTCAGATATGACTATTTATTAATAAACTTTCCCAGAATAAGCAGGAAGGACATAGATTTTACATCTTTGTCCTCTGAGAGAAAGCTCCACTGTTCCTGAAGTATTTGTCTTTAACTTGTTGACTGAGTGAGTAAGGCTTTTAATTCGACATTTCAAGATTTCTCTAATGTCTAGAAGACATTGAGGGAGGGACCTCATCTAATTAGATGTTAATATTTAATATAGGCGGAAAAATAACTTGCTTAAATAGGTCATTCTGTGATTCAGTAATTTAATTAGCCTTTCCCTAGAGTTTGGGGTTTTTTCTTTTGAAGGATTCCTGTCCTCATCTCCTCTGCTGACTTCACTCCCTGTGTATTGCACAGTGTTTTTCTGGGTGCAATACCTTCCTTGTGGGTTGGTGTGGTCCAGAGGAGTAAGTATAGGTTTCGGAGGGCTAGAGAAGAGGAAATTGGGTTTTGTTGCTGACTTGTGGTGTAGCTCTGGACAAATTTCTAACCATGCTTGAGTATATCGGCTGTAAAAGGAGCCACTCACTGCTTGCACTTACAGAACTCAGCATCTCAAAGGGGAGCAAAGTGCCACAAAGTGCACACGATAGCCTTACTGCTGGAAACTTTTTCTGTTTCTTCCTTCTGACTTCAGTTTTACTGTTGCCGCTGTTACAGTGTAGAACATGACTCAGCACTGTTGGTACTGCAGACCATTAGTGTGTATGGTGAACGCTGTGTAGCTGTCAGCTCTGTAGCTGGAAGACACTGTGCTAGTAAATGTGTTGGAGGTGTTCAGTCAGCCCGATTTAGCAATGATGAAATGTTCAGACAGTGTCTGATCTTCTCAGAAAATTTCTCAATTCCTTCTTGATATACATGCAACTGTCTGTCTTGCATTGCTGACTGCAAAATGTTCTTTCATGTGAGTTAGTCCACTTGAGGAAGAAGTCCCATTTCTTTATGGATGAGAAGTGTGAGGGGGAGGTCAGGGATTTGTTATAGAGCGTATTGTCCACAGTCCTTATCTATCTCCCTGTGTACTTGCTTGTATAGTTAGCAGAGGTCTTGAATAGGACCTACTCTTTCCGGCACAGAACATGCATCTCATTGGAAGCATTGTGCTTATTTTTCACTGCTGGTAATCTAGAGAAGATACAGCACTTGAACAAAGCACTAATATAACCATTGATTAAGCAGCACTAACTCCAAATGTTTGTAACAAGTGGTGGTGTCTGAAGAACTTGACTGAGCCAAAGGACTTTCTGTAATTTTAAAAAATGTAACTCATTTATTGCCCATGGCTATAAGGGCAGCAGATAAGGTAAATTGCAGTATTAATGAGACAAGCTTGTATTTCCATTTACAAGAGTTGAGTCCAATTTGTGCTGCTAAAAATGTCTGGATTTTCTGATACAAGTACTGGTACTTTACTTTCTATAAAAGCATGTAATCTCTGTAGAGCAATTACAGTGCAGTGAGATCTCTTCCACAGAGGGTTTTCTGAAACCACCCTTGCAGAATAACTTGAACAATTTCCATTCAAAAGGGATTTTTTTAATGCCCTTGGAGAAGGGATAAGAGGGGCTGAATGGCTGCAGTAATGAAATAGTCATATTTCTTTGTTTGAAATCTAGCTTAATAGTTTAAAGTGGTTGCAGTTGTCTGATGTTTCCTCACTTTACTCAATAGTGGGCCAGTTCTCAGATGATGTGATGTTTTGTGAGAAATTAGTTTGCTGCTTTCCTGCCAGCAAAGAAATGGTTCTTCGTAAGATTTTGGGATGGGTTGTAACTTCTTGCTTCCAGAATGACCTTTTCTGTTGAGGAATAAGAAGCACTGGGGAAGACCTGCATAAGTTTAACATACATCTGTTCTCTAAGCAAGAGAAGGTCCCAGTGCTTTATTTTGCAGATGACTTTTTCCTCCCCAAAAAAGAAAGTACAGTCTTCTCAAAATCCAACAGTATAAGAAAAATAAGTAGTGTAATTTTGGCCTAACTAATATCAAATCTTGAGTGCTGCAATTTACCCCCTCCTGAGTGTCCTAAGCTCTCACAGATGCTTCTACAATTCCGATAAGCTCTTAGGGAGTGAAATTTCACAGAGCCATTTCTCTAAATAGTAGCAGCATGCCTCCTGGAGAACTCCTCCTGGAGTTCTGTTACTTACTGTTCTTGGTTGTCACTGAACTCTGTCACTGCCTTCATCAAATACATGGTTCAGTATCTTTGTAATGCTCCTGTCCATTTCACAGTTCCAAAAAAATTAAAGGTTATCACCCCTTCCTCTTGCTGCAGGTAACTTTAGCCAATTCTTTCTCTTTTGGCTGATGCAGCGAATCACTTTTTTAGACGTTTGTGTTTCTGTTTGCTTTTTCTGTTGCTTGGTTCAGTGTGCTCTCTCTTATAGTAAGATCTGTCTGGACTAATGTCATTGGAAGCCTAGTGGCTTGGCCTTGTAAAAAGGGGAAATAGGTGCCCTAATATCACTGTAACAGCTTAAGTCACATTTGTTACAAGGGTAATGCGCTTGAAATATGGCCTAGTAATTACCTAACTTCTGTGTTGTTTATATTCAGTATGATTTAAATTGAGCAAATCTGTTAGAAAGTAGGTTTTAAAAACCATCTTTTTGGATTGAACTGAAGGGTTCAGTTGTCTAATGAGACAGTTCAATGACATTGCAAAGTTATTTTATCGTATTTGCTTTTGACCTAGATTGCCAACATTCCTATTACTGTGTTTTAGGCTGCTAGTACACCCCTTAATCCTCTGAGCTTCCAGTGTGGATTTGTGAAACTCAGGATTGATCTTCTGCAAGCTTTTTCTCAACTTATTTGTACCTGCAACAGCCTAAAAACAAGTCCACCACCAGCTATTGCCACAACAATTGCCATGACATCAGGAAACGATCTCCAAAGGTGTGGGCGCATCTCTAACCAGGCATGTGTTCTTGTTCAACTCTTGTGCAGTTATGTTTATGATTCTGGTATGAATTTTGCTTCTCAGCAAGCATATCTGATGAAAGAAATGAAAAATGGTAGTGAAGAGTTTTGCTAAATAGTGGGTCTTGATTTTCACCTGTAGCAGGCCACATTTTGAGTTGAGCATCTACATAAGTTTTGTCATACATTCACGCGCACCTCTTCCAAGGGTATGCATGTAGTAAGCCACTTAATACGCTCAAATTTGCAGCCAGACCTTTCACGCCTTGTTTTGAAACACCTCAGATACTGTGATTACGCTAAGACAGAATATATTCTTTAAGACTGTACTGTAACTCCTTTTGGTGAGTGTTGTCAACTGACTTGCTACCATACAGAACCCCAAGACAGTCTGCTTCTAAAATGCATGTGGTTTGCAAGAAGGAATCAGTGGGTCATCTTTGAAAGACAGAGCAGTTTGATTTACCATTAAGGGATGGAGGAGGTGGTTGTTTCTTTTTTTGTTTGTTTTGCTTTATTTTTAACCCAAGGAAGGTATGTTGGTGCTGTGTTACAGGAAAAATATCTCTTTAATGTATGGGTAATAGTCTGTCATTTGGTAATTTTTATCTCTGTGAAGAAGGAAGAGCTTTATATCTTTTGCCAGAGTCTGTTGTCTTATTCCTTCAGCGTTGCGTGTGTTATGGTGTAGTGGTTTTATGGATGCGTGGGGTTTTGTTTGTTTTGCTTTGATTTGCTTTCTTGACTAGTAACATTGTCTCTGTAGATGAAACACTCAATGGAGGAATTCCGAAACCTAGCTACACGGTATGGAGATTTGTATCAGTCATCTTTTGACGCAGACTCAGCAACTCTAAGGAATGTAGAACTGTATCCTTTTGAAATCTTAGAATTTGTCCATTTTCTTCTCATGTGGACAGCATGAAGCTTAACAATCCTCTTTTTTTATGAAGACTGGCACAAAGTAATTTTGAAGCAGTTAGTAATAGAAAAATCAGGTACTGATTGCTTAAAACCTATTTGGACATAAACATTGCCATACTGTTGTTTATAATTACTTTATGAACAAGTTATGACACAAAAGTTGCAACAGCATAAAACTTGGGATTTTCATAGTTCTTGCTCTATATTTATTAAAGGAGTAATGACTGTAGGATTACTTCAGTAAGAGAAATAAGAAAAAGCGCCAGTAAATATGCTGCATTTCTTGGTTTAGGTGCCAACTTTGTAAGTCTTTTAACTCTTTAGTATTAATATCAGACAACAGCAGAGCTGCCTGTTGATTTCACACGCTATAGAAGCTCTGATTTTGGATCCAGAATCTGCAAGGTAGGTTGGATAATTATACTCTCTGCTCCTTTGCTATTTATTTCTAAATCCTTGGGCCTTTAAGAGTATGAATTCAAAGAATGTTCAGAAAGGGTCTCAGTAGACCCTTCTAATTCTACTCTAGAGAGACTTGAGGACCTATTGTTGCTGAGCTATACCTAGCAGGTAGGGACTATGTCTTGGGTTCTGCATTTTATATTGATTTTTCTCTTGAGAGCACTGTACTGGACTAGTTTTCAATAGAGACTTGCCTTAAAATAAACATCAAATTTGGATCTCTTTAGCCACCTACATTAACTTGTGTCATTCAGTGTTAGCTCCCATACCTACTGTTTGCACTTAAAAGTGCACATTAGTTTCCTTCAGAGTCCTGAAAATATTTGCATTAAATTAATTTAAACCTCTAATGTAAATCCATCATCTCTGACTCTTTTTTAACACTGGACTTATACCCACTAGAAGATAACATATTAGTACCTGTGAATTGGATAACTTTTTAAAACACCCAGGCTCAGATTAAATGAAAGATAATGTGGATAAACGTATTTTTAAATGTGTGATTTTATAACTGGAAATAAAATTGAACATCCTACGTGACTGTCCTACTCATTATGAAGTAAGCATTGCTTAGAAGATGTATTAATCATACTTGTAAAAAGTATGAAGCAGTGGACTTAACGTTCAGTGCCTAGGAGATGGATTTGTATTTAGGGCACAAGATTATAAACTTCCAGATTTAGTCTTAACTCTGACTGGCTTTCTTGCTTTTCCTTGAGTTGTGAGACTTTTAAAAACATTATAAACACTGCGGGCTTAAATAAAAGCCAGGGGAATTAAACGCTGCAGGGTTAAATGAAAGTTAGGGGAATTAAGCATGTTGAGTCTGTTAGGCCTGTAACTGCTTCAAATGAGAGAGAGTTGGGACAGAAAGTGGTGGATAAGCTGTAGTTAAGAAAGGGTTAAACATAAAGAGCGAGTCTTACAGTGGAAAAATAATAAAGATGCAGAGCAAACAGTTTGAAAGACATAGTTATTTCTTAATGGACTGTTGTCAGAGAGGATGATCTTGTTGGCCCTATTTGGGAGCGAGCCTCCCAGATTACGATGAGGAAAGTATATTAGACACGATGAAAAGGTTTAATTTTTTAGTTTCCAGGAATATAGCTCAAATGGAACAGCACAAGTTGAGAGTGAATATGAGAGAAGAATGATGTCTGTATTTAATCATGTACTGGAAGAACTGGAATCCCTCAACAGGAAGTATGCTCCTGTGTCTTACTTGGCAAGTAATGGCTTTAAATGTATATTCTGTAGACAAAGATTCCAAAACCTGGACAACTCCATATCTCTATAGTGGTCAAGACCACACTCAATTAACGTAGCCTCTTACTGGCACAGATGGTCTCTATGGAGACTCACTACTTCAAAAATACTTCAAAAAAGGTTTTGCTAAGGCATCTGTAACCTTACTGGTCTGATTAAAAATAATATTTTCAAAATTCTGATACTAAGAACTTAGCTGATGTTCATAAGATACCTAAAAGTAGTGTCCAGTCTCTATCAGATCTCTTGCCACACTCATTCAAATACTGAAGTGCATCGTCTTTTTTCATGCTGTTGTCGTGAAGGAATTTTTCCCCTGCTGTACACAGTGCTGGAGGGTCTAGCACTAGCCTAGCTTCAGTCACTGAGCCACTGGCAGCTAATACTGCGTTTTGTGAGTATAGCGTTTCTCTTATCAGTGCAGGTCATCAGAGAACACAATGTAAAGCGTGCTAAATGCAAACAGTGAGCTGATAACATTCTTCTTTACCCGGGTAGTGTGGTTTTGTCTTTTACTGTTAGTGAACATCATAAAGCTGAAGTGCATGTTGATGGGAACAAGGTAGTTCATTTGTCATGGCTGGCACCTATTTGCCTTGTTTCTGAATTCAGTCCTTACTGATTACACAACTCATTCTTCTCTTCTATTTGGAAAACATAGCAAAGGTAAACCTGTAAACTTAGTTGTCACTGACTCCATTTCAATGCATCTCATTGGCTAGTAGTGCTGCCTTTGTTCATCTGAGCCAGAAGAATTGTATAGTGCAGTGGGGAAAGGAAGAGTAGACAAAGGCTTAAAATGTAATTGCTGCACCACATTAAGTTGTGGTAGATGGCAGTCTTGTTTGCTTGGAGAGGAATTGGTGTTTATTTGAGAGTGTGTCTGAGGGCTTTGTGTATGTTTCAAGCAGATCCTGCTCTGCTGATTCCTAACACTAGAACTGAAATTATTTGGATTTGTCTTTTTCTTGGGATCTGCTTTCCAGAGCAGAGTACCTTCATTAAAGGCAGAACATAAACGAAGAGGCTGAATATAGATGCTGTCATCACAGTGGCTGTTGTCCTATGACTGTATCAATGTATTTCTGGACTTCTAGTGGAAATTACTGCAGTTTCAGTACCTCAAGTGCAAGTTTTTTTCCTATGCTATGAATGCTGTTTTTCTCAGTTGTTTTGGCTCTGTTTCTTACAGCATACAGCTTGTCTGCGCAACGCTGTCATTGCTTTGTTGAAGGTACCCCTTTCATTTCAAAGGTACTTTTTTCAGAAGCTGCAGTCTACAAGTATTAAGGTAAGTACTGCTCACATGTGGTCTAAAATTTCACTTTATAGAGTCTTTGCTTCATGAGTATTACTGAAGGCATACAGCTTCAGCATTTTTAGTGAAGATACTTAACTGCAAATAGCATTTGGGTTTATCTGAATAATATGTACACTATTAAGAACCACTAGGCTGTGACTTAGGCAAGTAGGATTCAGTTCTTTGATGGCAAAGCCTTAAGGATAAAAATCTAACTGGATTTTTTGTTGATTATGAGTCTGCAAAGCTAAATAATGTTCTAGTCCTGGGCAGGCAACTTTTATAAATTCGTATTGTTTTTCCTTTTTCTTTAAAAAACAATCTTTACTATCTTGAAAGAAAATTTATCAGCTGACTGAGTAAGAATGGCTATATGAGACCTTCAGAGATCTGACTTTTTGTTTCTTTTTTGTTTCTTTTTTTTACTCAAGTACTCCTTTTTTTTTTTTTTTCTGGGAAAAGTGAAAGCCTTTAGACTTTTAATATGTAGTTTTACTGCATTTTACTACTTTGTTTAGCTTAATATACATACCTATGGCTATTTTGTAGAATACTTTTTCTGCTGCTTTTGAAGAAGTGCAATTAATGAAACTGATATAAAGACCACATCTGATATTGTTGATGAGGCTTATTAATCATTATAGTAACAAGTTTCAGATATAAGATCTGTGTTTCCATTTGCTGATTTCCCAACCAAAGCCCTCCTTGGAAATTTTTCTCTTAGGTGTTCTGTTTCATCCTTGAATTGTTCACTTTTCTGAAGGCATAGAATTACATTTTAGTTTGTTTTCTTGTGTTTCAGCTTGCTCTATCCCCATCTCCAAGGAACCCAGCAGAACCTATTGCGGTACAGAACAATCAGCAATTGGCCCTAAAGGTGGAAGGAGTGGTTCAGCATGGATCTAAACCAGGCCTTTTCCGTAAAATCCAATCGGTCTGTCTAAATGTCTCTTCAGTGCTGCAGAGCAAATCTGGACAAGACTATAAGGTATGAAGAGAATAGAGCCAGAACAAGTCTTAAACTTTCTTGTTTCATGTTCCTGCTCTTTTGTTTGGCTCTGATTAGCAGAATTTTCAGGTTGAAATGAATGGGTGATTGTATAATCCTCTAACTCTTTACAGTTTATGTTCAAGCACTGGCCATAGCTAAGCATAGAGCACGGAAGGGATCTGGGATTTTTTAAGTCTACTGCATGATGATGCCATTTTAGTAACAGCTTTTCTTCCAAACAAAAGAGGCTTTGCAATGTTCAGAACAAGTCATTAGGAATCTGCTTGGGATCAGGAAAATTCAGCCTAGGAATCATAGGAAACTCCAAAGGGAAATAAATGCAGGAGTAGATTATTCTCTACCACATAGTCTCTAGAACTTCTTTATCCTCATTCTAAGGTTTTTTGTTTGTTTATGGAAATTGGGAGGACAGGCTGTCCAAATCAAATAGCACCTGAGGAGATACATACTAAATTCAAGTCGACAGTTTTATCAAAGATTGCACGTCTGAAGTTCAGATTCTGCTAACATGTGACATGTGGTGAAGGGCCTATTTTGGTAGGTTTTGAGATTGGTGTTTTCGTTTGTTTTGTTGTTTGGGGTTTTTTAGGGGGGCAAGTGGGGAGGAAAAAAAATGTCAGTTGCTTCTAAAAGAAAAACAGTACTAGGAGGCAAGTAATGTTTGTCTGACTTGTATTACTCTGTGGAAAACTAGAACCTCTGGGAGAAAAAAAGGACTTCGTTAACTACCTTGCTTCTGTTAATAGATATAAAAGTATCTCAGTAATTGATGAAAAAGCATGTCAAACTGACTCAAACACACACATGCATTGGTTTAGGAAAATTGAGGGTGAAGGTTTTTCTCTTTTTTTCTCACCTTCAAATGGAGAGCAGAAAACTTGTTTTGACAGATTTATATAAAATGGCATTTTAACCTTCCATGTGTTCTCAGATTCCTATTGACAACATGACCAATGAAATGGAGCAGAGAGTGGAACCACACAACGACTACTTCAGCACTCAGTTTCTGTTAAACTTTGTGATACTTGGCACTCACAACATCACTGTAGAGTCTTCTGTAATAGATTCAAATGGCATTGTCTGGAAAACTGGGCCTAAAACAACTATTTTTGTTAAATCTCTTGAGGATCCGTATTCCCAGCAGGTTCGTCTTCAGCAACAGCAAGGACAGCCGCCATCACAGCAGCAACAGCAAAGAACAGCATACTCACGGTTTTGATTCCCAGAAGTGACTCTGTCTTGGTCAATGGTATTACAGCTTTTCCTGGACACTTTTTTTTTTAAAGACCTACAATTTTAATCTTCTTCTAAAAAGTCTCAGGTGCCGATTTGTTGCTTTTAAAATTATCTGGGGTAAACATGACCTTGATTCAGCAGAGACACCTCTGTTCAAAGTTGGAGTTGTGCTTTTAATATAAGAACTTCTATCTGATCTCTTCACTTCTCTTTACAAACCTGTTGCAGCAAGCTCCACAAACTTTGATAGCAGGGGACAGTAAGAGCTCTTTTGACTAGTACTTTCTGTTCATTCTTTTTTTTGAAGCACATAGGTTCTAATGTTAGGCTCATGGGACATTGGTAAACAGTTTGCCTAATTAATGTAGAACTGAGCGTAATACCAAGTCTGTATCTTGTTAATGTGAAGTAATTGGCAGAGCTATCCAGAGATTTTTTTCTGACACTTTAATAGCAACTTCCGGTATTTGGCTGGTCTGTGTATATTATTACAATTCATCAGCACTGTTTAATGCATGCGTATGAAAGAAAAATGTTGCAGCTCATACCTAGTCATTGTAGAGGGAAGAGAATGCTTGAGGGGTTGCTGTCTGGGGAGTCTTACAATAGGTAGGAATTTTACAGGTGGGAACAATAACTGTTTCTCAGATGATATAGAAAAGATTATTTTGTTGTTGTTAGATCTTCATGTGTCTATTTCGAAAGGCTTTGGTTTTGTTGTTTTGGGGTTTTTTTTTTTCTCTTTTAAGAGGGAAGTTAACTTGCAAATTGTCATTCATTTTAACTGCTTTGTTTTTTAAAAAGGAATTTTATATATCAAAGCTTTGTAATCTTGTGCACTCTGACCAATGTAGTAATCTTAATTATTACTTTTATAGGATAACTTGAAGGAGAATCTTGCCAATACTAGAAACCGATTCAGAATAATTGTGGAAATATACTGCTTCATACATAGTTTTCATGCTTCCTTTCAGACATAAAAGTCTGAACTCTGCCTATGTCTGGACTCTCAGGCAACAGATCGCATAACATGTCCTTCACCTGGTTCTCATAAATAATCTCTACTTACTACTCTGCAGGAAACTAGGACCCACTTGCATAGGGAGGAGGAAGGACGGCACTTATTACAGACTTCAGTTTGTAAATGGTTTAATCCCTCTCATTGGAGCAGAGATTTTTTTATTGTTATTTTCTCAGTATATTCCTAAGATACTGTTATTTCTTCAAGTTGATTTAACTGTAGAAGCTGACTAAAACTTGCAGATTGTGCTTGCTTTATATGCAGACAGTATGATAATGAATTATTGCAAGCCTAAGTTTCTTTGGCATAGCTGGATAAAGAATCATTTTTGCTGTGTTTTCCTGTAATAGTTGCTTAAGAAATCAACTTTCTTCCTCTTGGCTTGAGTCTACAAAAAAAAAAAAAAAGAAATAGAAGCGATCGTGGTAGATTTCATAATATCTTGGTCAGGCTGTAATCCTAAGCAGAAAAGATAATTGGGATGCAAGATGGAAATAGACTCACAAAATTGGTGAAAAATTCACCAGCATAGCTACACATAGTTACACCGTCCAGAAAGAGATGATTCACGTGGTGTGGTGCATGCAGTCTGTCTGAAGACCTGAACTGTTTGCGGTTGGTTGGGTTTTTTCATTAAACTCATAGATTGATGTCTTAACCACAAAACCCTCCTTATTGTAATGTGCAAAAAAAACCCCAAACAAACCTAAGAGGTCAAACAACTTTTTTTTTTTTTTATCCTGCATAATGAATGTGTATTTCTTGCTCTGTTATTGATCAATATGTTGCTGGAAAACTGTGATGGCAGCATTCCAAAACAACTCAGAAATGAAAGGAAATTTCCACATTGGGGAACAAACTTTTCTCACAAGTCATATGATGTTCACAGTGCTTAGCTAAACTTATGAGAAGCCTAGTAGAAGAAAACTTATCCAGGGAAAGCCCTGACCTGGCATAGGGCTTAATTGTTTGCGAGCCAGTAAGATTAACCCTGCTGCAGCTGAAAAAATTGTTCCTTCCCCAAACAAGTTTGTTCACCTGATCTGAGAGGCCTCTATAACTCCAGGAACTGGTATCAATTTTGAAGCCAAGTAAATAATAACTGAAGTCTGAAAATCTGGATGTTAGGCATGGGAGATTGCAAGGTGAGGGTAAATGTCTTCTGGAAAATGACAAGGAGTATTTACTGGAAATTAGCTTGTGTAGGAAGATGCCTTGCTTTGCAAGTATCTGAATTTCTTAAAATTCTGAAGGATTTCTCATGCTAGCTTATTTGCAGGTTAGTTATATGTGCATGCTGATCAGGAAAGACCCCGGACCTGTTATTAAATTGTCCTTTTACATAAGCACAGTGTTTTATATTCTGTGGGGTTTGTAGTGAGGTTATTGTTTGGGTATTTTTGTTTGTTTTCAAACATTGCGTATTTTTATTCCTAATGCACTTAGAAATACACTTTGCAAACAGGAACTAAGATTTTCATAGAAATCAGTGACTCAGACTGCCCAAAGAGAAGTGAGGAAGGGTGTTACAGATGCAGCGATGTACGGAGAGCTGCTGTTGGAGCTATCAGCAGTGAATGTGATCCTTGACTATTAATAGAAGTGGGGAGGTTATCTTGCTTGAATCCTGCATTCCATTTCTGGTGCCTGTACTTGAAGATGTGCAACAAAGAATCTAGAAAGTACTTCTGTGATGTGGACAAAGTTAAATCTCCTTAGTGTTTCTCGATAAATAAAGCAGTAACCTGATCACTATGCATAGCTGCACATTGATAATGGAAGACAACTCAGATCTTTTTCACTTACTGGCAAAAGAAAGAAAATATTCAGTGGCTAGACAAGCGTCTTGAGGCTGCTGCTAGGAATTCAAACAACAAAAGGGCTTATGCAGGCAGCTACATCATTATCTAGTCTTAATGATTGAGATATACTTTCATCTAGCTTTGATAAATTCTTGGGCTGGGGAAGGGTGGAGATGATCAAATTAAGATGACTGGTGGTATTCATAATACGTGCAGTTCTGCATTAAGCCAGTAGTAATTGGTGCTTAGGCTCTAGAATTCAACCTGGCTTCTCCATGGATGATGTAGCCAGTTACTCTCAGAAGTACCTACTACTCACATTCTGTTGAACCTGTGCTCAGACATACCAGAAAGTGTAATTTCTAGATTCCTGGCTGATCTCTTGCTCAAGGCAATGTGGAACTCAGCAAGGGGTAGAGAAGGAATTTCGTCTGTCAGATTCTGCCTTCCTTTGGAATTTAGAGTGTAATCTCCCGTTAAGGTCATTTAAGTATGTTTCATAAGTGATTCCCTGAAGTTGCACTCATCATGGGTATTCATGGCATCTCAGACTTCCCTTTTTGTTTCCTTGGATATGCAGTCATTTTATGTGAGGACTGAAATGCTTTAATTTAGCTAAGCTTTCTGTATTTCATGGTGAATATATGTGTATCTTTGTCTTAAATCCTGTGAAACTACCCAGGAATTGGACACATCTAGAAGCAAGTTCAATGGTCCTTTAAACATACGCATAAACTTTAAAAATTATTTTCTTTAGTGATGTCACAACTTTAGCTTAAAAAAATGTACTGAAGGAATTTATAGGATTTGAATGATTTTATATTGCATTCCTAAAATCCCTTTGGAATGATGGTCTGTGTGTGTGTGTATGTATATAGAGAAAGAGGGATCTCATACAACACAGTATGGAAGCATCTTGCCTTCAAAGTAGCTGTATTTCTTTTCTGGCTGTTGTCTTTCTGCTGGCCTATAATGCTTTGCTGTCTCCTTAGTCAGCGTATTTACACACGTGCCCTTTTAATTATTAGCAGAATCTTCTCAAAACAATCTGTTCCTTTAGTGGCAGTGCAGGTGTAGTCAGGTGTCTGCATTGTCCAAAGCAAGAAGGGGAAAAAAATAAAGGAGGGTAGAGGAAGGGGGACATAGGAGCCCTGCTAGGTGACAAAGCAATTTTGAGTTGAGTAGGGCCCAAGAACTGGTAGTTCTCTCTGTGTGACTGCTGTAAGCCGGCATCCAGCACTATTGGAGCTGCTCTTGCTTCACCCACATAGATGCTTTCAAGGACACAATCTTAGATGCTAAGCAAAAGGAGACTGTTACAGAACATTGGCCTATTAACTTCCAAAGCAGAGAGAGTGATAGAGACAAAAGCACTGCTTAAAAGCAAGGGGAAAAACAAGTGTTACATTGCTTTGCTTACAGGATATATTATGCAGTGTTGCAGTTACCTTCTCCCCATGTATATTTTTAAGCCAGGTGGTGGGTTTTTTTTGTTACCGGGAAACAAGTCTATCTTAGTGATGACCCTAGATAGCTCCTGGGTTCTTTGTACTCCAAGGGGCATCTGTCTGACAAACAGCAGCTGCTCAAACTTGCTGTTGAAGTCACAGATTACATTTATTTCAGTGAGCCATCATCCCAGTTGCTCTGCCCACTTCAGAAAGTTGCTCTACTCTGATTGTCAGCATAGTGCTGAGAAGTAGGAAGTATTTTCTTGGTGTTCTCATTTGCTTTTAGGATAAAGTCTTTATCTACCTCTTGCATGCTCACCTCAAAGCACCACTATCAAAGTTAAGGACAGCGTGGCTGTGTGTTAATGGAGTTTCCAATTAGCCACAGCCTCCTATTTTAAGCATCTTGGGCAAGCTAAGAAGAGCCTTCAGTGAATTTTGAGGGGAAAAAAAAGCCTTTCTCAGACTAGAAAGAGCGTGTGGCAATGTCTTAAACTCTTTAGTCTACTAGACTAACTGTAGTAAAGGGCTGATTTTTCTTTTTGTCAGTTCTGAACCAGTGACATTGTAGAGCAGTCAAGGACATGCTGCAGCTCCTCTATTGTGGAGAAATAAAACTTAGGCCACTTCAGTCTTAAAAATAATCTTTTCTTTTTTTTTTTAATGGATAGGGAGTCTTACATGCACAATCCATCAGATTTGAGTTTGATGGGGTTTTCAAGAAGTCTTTTAAAACTGATTAATAAAAGCAGTTGTTAGGAGTTTTTTATAGATATGAGTGGTGACTACAAAGCTCCAAAGAAGATAAAAAGATGAGTTTTGTGGGTTGGCTGATGTAAAATACCTTTGCTCAAATATTTAAGCATGTGACTTGCTGGCAGCCCCTCGTAAAGATCCCTTTCCTGCTTACTAGAAGTACTACATTTAGGAATGCAGTTAATTTGAAATTAATATCTGTCCATGGTTAACCCACAGCTTCTAAGTACAGGGCAAAACCAATGAGTAACAATTGAACTAGAAGAGACCATGATAAACATCAAATGAATGGTATGTGGATGGGTGGACTCTGCCAAAGATGATGGGTGAATCTTCAGCATGCAGTTTTCTGCTTCACTTAACACAGTCTAAGGCACTCTTTCTGCTGCTTATTCTTGCCTCTGTCTTTGCTCTTTGCATCAGATCATGGGTTTATCCCGTTAAAACAGTTTCATTTTGCTAGGGTGTTTTTTCAGCTGAATCAGCAGGTTTGTATTGGCTGACTGTACGGTATGGTGTATCCCAGAAGTAATAATCAACTTGTTGGACTGACTGACCATGCATCTGTGGTATATTTTTGTATTTAACACAAGTCTGGAGGGAACAATCTGCTCACATATATCTGAACTGTGGCATTTCTGCATGGCCAGTTTGAGAGGGCAGAGATCACTGCAGTAGTTACCAGCCAGTTGTCTGGCCTTCCAGTCTGCTGTGAGTCACCACCTATGAGGGAGGCAGCAGAAAGGGAAAAAATGCTCTTTTGGAGCAGTGCGTGAGGCCAAGCCTGAGGGGAGTTGTCAGTCTTTGCAGTGGGTGAGGTGTGCTTGAACGTGTCCTGATTTGCCAGTAATGTGTATGGACAGTAGCTAACAGTTGGGAGCAATGACAGCTGTCGGACTCGCCTTGTTTCACAAAATCCTAAAGTGTACAGATGTCAAGGTCGATTTCTGATTTCACTTTATTTTTTAGTTATACTGGTGTTATTCCTACATGAACACTTTGAAATTTTTGCTAAAGCTAAGCTTTTACCACTTAGTGTTAAACTCACTGGCACTGTTTTCATAGGTGCATATTTGCAGAAATTGGTCTGCGCGAATGACAATGTTCCAACTGGATCGTTGTCCACTGAGCAAAGTGGAAAAGCAACATGGATGGAGGTGTCTTGGAGCTAGTCAAGCGCCTCAGACAGATAGGAAATTCCAGGAGTTGTAATAATTCACAAAAGATGTTGTCTGACCTCTTCAGAAGGTCTCTTTCTGTCATTTCATGAGGGAGGAACAAAAGTTATTATAATTAATTATGCTAATTGTTGTAGCTCATTTAGTGAAGCCATCATTCTGACACACTTTTTTCCTAAGCAGGGTGAATTGATCCTGTCTACAATGTACAAACTCTGATAGTTTATTTCCTTTGTGTTTCTCTATATGTCACCAGTAAAGAACTGATGTGCATTTTCATCCTTGCAAAGGAAAATATTGTCTGGCTGTGCTCTGTGTCCAGTGAGAGAGATGCAGAACCCTTCCTTGTTTTGCCTGTTGTAAGGTTTTACGTGTTAGTTTGGGCAAAGTCTTTGTGAGTTGGGTAGTAATTTCTGAGAGGATTAATTCTGAGTGCATCCGGGTAGCGCAGCCCACACGAGGGATCCTTTAGAGGTTTGTATTTCTTTTATCACATATACGCTAGGTTAAGAACAAAAATATACTCTGATTTTTACTTTTGGGAAGAGCGGAGTGATTAAGTGAAACAACATAAGAATAGCTTGAAGGTTGTAGGTTTAGTTGTCTTCCTGGTATTTCGGTCTGACCCTAAAAGAAGCACCTAGTTATTGTGTGTTGGTTTTCCCATATAAACAAAAAAACCAACCTCCTAATTCGTTATGCTTTGCTGCTCATAGTTGTAGTAATTCATTGGTCCTATGGAAGTATAAAATATCGTGCTGTTGTGAAGGGATATTTTTTAATTTTTATATAGGAAAAAGGAGGTCCCAGCCCATGACTATTGAGTGTGTTGTAATACCTATAGTAGTTCAACTTGTCAGTATAACAAAAACAGTGCAGAAGTCGCATAGCAATAAGGCTTTTGAGAAAAACTTTTTTTAAATACTATGCTGATGTATCAGTCTTTCTCCTTTTTTTTTTTTTTTATTTTTATTTTTTATTATGAAAACTTTTCTCAACAAAAAAAACTGTGGTGCAAACTAGGCACTCATGTCCAGGTCTGTCCTTTAATGATATGAGTGTACTAAATGGCAGATGGGAATGTTGATGATTCACTGAATATATTTATTTATATATGTAAACACTGCCTCATCAGAAAACAGGTTACCAAGAGTGATATAGTAACTTAACTTAAAATTTGTTTTCAGTGAAGCCCATTCTATAGTGTAAACATAGTGAGCTCTTGCTGTGACATAACAGTGGGAGAGCCCTCTGCAATGCCTGTTTGATTACCTGATATGTGCCTTTCTGCTTCTCTTGGGCTTTGTGTGTTCTGGACACTGCCTTCAGAGTTAATAACAGCTTTTACGGGCTAATAAACTACTGTCAAGTCAGCCACTGTTTACCTGTGATGTAATCTAGTTTTTCTGATTCATGAGTTCTCACCTATGTCTGATCACTTATCTTCTGCTGGCAGGGAATGTTCTTTGATATAAAAACCTGCTAGGAGCTTGACGCCCTCTTCCTGCTGTAAATCTTAGACTGCTTCCAGTGGCTCCTAGGCAGCCCAGGGAGAAGTTGGCATTGACCACCTCAAATACTCTGCTGTGCAATCTGAATAAATTTTTTCTAAGTGCCACTTTTAATCTCTTGAGCTTTTACTTTCAGCTGCTTCTCCACAATCATGATAGCCGTAAGTAATGTTTTGCATAATCTCATTCCTCACTTTTATTTTTAGTACTTGGCTCCAGAAAGTGTGGCTTAAAAAAAAAAAAAGTAAAAAATACCAAGAACCAAATGTTCAGTAAAATCTGTCCTTCAGGCAATATTGTTAGATGATTCAATTAGCTTTGATTTGGCCTTCAAATGCCCAGTCTTACTGGGCTATGCCTGACAGATTTGACCATTCATGGAGTAAAGGAACAGTAGAGTAGGAAGTTAATAGAAATTTTACAAGCCAAGAGTCTTCCACTCAAACCTGTAGAAAAGGAAGTGCAGGCAGCCTAGGTTAGCCATAGCAATTTCGCTGTTTGAGCAGTTATTCATTTGTATTAATTCTTATTACTAGTTGTGGTGTTGGTAATGAAAAATTGGCAGCTGAAATTACAGAAGGACAGAGATGGAAGGGCTCTTGTCCAGCAAAAGAGCAGCAATCTACAGCTGTGCTGCCTGAGACGTAACTTGTTCACCAGTGATTTGGTTACTCAACAGTCTAGATGGATTCACAGAAATCAAATTTCTAAACAGAATATAGACAAAAGTTTCCTTCAATGTAGGACAAATCATTTTAATGCTGTAGTAGGTTAACACAAGCTCTTTGCTATAGTTCTGTTTCGGACTTTTGTTAAAATGAGGTACATAATTCATGCTTAGCAGAGACAGTCAAGACCATGACTCATTTGTGCCACTCTAAAATATTAAAACTTCCAGGCCACTACAATTACAAGGAGGCAATGGCGAAGAATCCAGTCATTGCAAAGAATGCTACTTGTGATGAATGATGTCATTATTTGAATTATTTCTTTAATTATCTTGACTGCCTAGGAGTAGAAGGAGCTACAGGTGAGTGGGCATTCCACTTACTAAGGGATTTTGGAGATGCATGAAAGCTTTGTACCTTTTCCTCAAGAATTTAAGTCTTTAAAGCATTTGTGTGTATGTGTAAGCAACTGCTACTCTGAAGAGGGGTGGTAGATAAAAGAAACTGGACAAATTTATACTTCTGTAATGGCAAATATTAAAGATTAATTCTAAAATAATTTGAAAAGCTTGAGGTACTTGAGCTTTTGAGGGGGGGAAGAGATGTTAACAGTACATTTAATAAATACACTCAAATAGCATATGTTAAGTAATGAAACTACTGATTAAAGACTAATTTAAGTGTATTTTATGATTAAGTCTAATGCATCAGAATTTAGAATGAGAAATAAAACCCAGGACTATTGAATAAGCTCCCTGCTTCAACTCTTAGAAACAATAATGTTCAATAAATATAAAGCAAACATCAGTTTGCAAGACACAAAGAACATTAGCTGTGTTAGGGAGGCACATCCTCTGGAGAGAGGATCCAGAATGTCATTGGGTAGTATAGCTTCACTGAAGGGACAAAGAGAAGTTTGACTTCTTTTAAAAGTACTTCTGAATTTCCAAAGCTTCCTTTTTAATCTAGCTGGTAGCAATAGCTGGAATTTACACGCTCCTGTGCTTGTGGTTTGTTTTTATTTTTTTCTTTTTAATGCCAGTCCAATAGCATGTATCACAGATTCAAAATTTGTTGGTTTTTTTTTTTTTGCGTTTACATAGGCAGCTCTATTGAACTGTATTTGCAGACAAGAAATGTACCGAGGAGCAGACTTAGCCCAGAACTGAATGCATGCAAATCGTATGCATTGAGTGAAACTGTAGACTGGACTGAAAAATCTGAGTGTTCCAGCTCTTGTTTCCTTGCATAATTAAGTCACTGACTAGCATGATCAGATTATATAGAAATAGCCTTTGGCATATATATAATACCTAGGTTCACCTGAACTGTTTTTGATCAGTACTTCATACTGTTTATCTTGCACAGTGAAAGCATATAAATGAATGTATGTTTGTGTACATTGTGATGACCTTTGTAGAAACCCTGCAAGATTTTTATAACCATTCAACTGAAATTCAGTGTGAACCAGATCAGCTGCTAGGTGCGTGGTAGGATAGCAACATAGCTCACAGAATGGATGAAGACATCTGTGAACAAGGACACAGAGACCTAGAAAGAAACAGTTAATTTGAGGTTCTGCTGAAAAGCAGTTGTAATGTTTGAAAAATACAGGTTTTCAAGTAAAATGGCAAATATATAGGTTTTTCTGTGTCAGTCAACGCTTTCCTATCAGAACAGAATATTAATCCATTGTGTTTGGTAAGGATGTTTCATTTGTTATCTATTTTTAAAGATTGTGACCAGATGCAGTGTGAGTCTTGACAGGTGCTGATCTCTGACAGGATTGCAAGACTCAAGTTACAACTCAATGTTTTTATTTTGATCATAAAATCAAGTAGTGGTGTTTTCTAAGGCCTCTGGTAAATATTGATGAAGAATGACTGCTTCTGAGTGTGTTGGTTAGAGTTATGATTTGCAAATCTTCCCGACTTCCTGCAATGGTTTAGGTTTCTCCAGAGTGTATAATGTAGTATATTTGAGCAATCTTATGTAAACATTTGATTAACTTTTTTCCCTATAATCTATTGCCTTCATTTGTCAAATTCACAAATGGATTTCTACTCAATTGTGGCTTCATCCAGCTGCTAACTTGCACCTTTTCATCCATCTCCTGAAGCCGTAATCCGTAGTTTCTAACATTTCATTCTATTCAACAACGTTTGCACCCAGTCCTTTCAAATATACCTAGTGTTTCTTTCTATCATTCCCTTAAGTTACCTTTGCAAAAGTATTGATGCTTAAGAATTTGTGTCAGAGAGAAGAAAGAGCAGAGGGAGCTAGGAAATAATGTGTGCATGTGTGTGGTGCGGTAACAGTAGGGATCACCCTGGCTGCTTTACAGTGAGCAAGAGCCTCTGCCTGACTAGGTTGTCTTAGGGCTGCTCTCTTCTTTGCTCACATTTCACTGGGAAAATTTAGTGGCCAGGATCAAGTGTTCAAGGTGGTTGGCAGCATAATGAATAGCAGAGATCTAAGTGCATTTCCTCATCTGCAATGTGAGCCTTTCTGGTATAGACAGGGACGCACACATCTTATGCTTTATTGCAGTCCTAGCTTCTGCCTCTGCTGTGCGTCAGAGTGGAGCCCAGGGAATGTTTTTGTGGCCTCATCTGATGACTGCTGTTGTTCTGTGTTTTGAGTTTGTTGTTTTTCAACTTGTACTCCATCCTTAGGGGAGTGATGATCAATATCTAAGGTATGTAACAACTCCTATACTACCTCCACTTGGAGACAGGGTTACCACAGTAAGAGTGTGTGTGGTAGGGAGTGGAACGTGCAATACAATTTGCAATACTCCAAATTACCAGCCTCCACCCCAGCTTGAGACAGCAATAGTTGATGTGGGACTAGAAGGTGTCAAGCCTCTGCTTCCACTCCTCCCTACCTTCAGGAAAAGAAACAAGTTCATAGGTGGGCATGGTAGATCCTCCTGCAGATGTGCATGACCAAGACATTGCTCTAGCTAGGGTTGCTCCCTACTAGGCTGTCAACTGGTGATCTCGGGCACCAAGATAGTCTGGAATTAAAAGTACCACCCCACAGTATGTTCTGTTTCTTCACCACTCAAGCTTGAGAATCCTTACTAACAAGCTGTAACAGATCTAATACAATATGTTCTTCAACTGCTGGATTTTATTTTTCTGTTTATCTTTTGTACCTTTGCTTTACTAAGGGTCTAATTCCAGTCATCATTGATTATCAACAACTGAAAAGAGGACGCTAGGCTGATTTCAGGAGGCAAGAATCCCCCGGAATTCACAAGTACAGAGAAAAGAGCGTTGAATAGTAGGTTAAATACGAAAGCCTACACTCCACTGTATCCAGCTATGGCTCCAGCATATTACTGGTTTGATCTTTACTTAGTTTGTCAATCAAGGCACATTTTATGATATCTTTTTACTTACTTTTTCATATTCCTGCTCTGACTGGAAGTTTCTGCTTCTCTAAATTTTTGGCCTAAAAGGTTTGAATTAATGTATTTTCTTTAGACAGATAGTGCCATTTAGAAATGTTATCTAAAAGACATGCAATTAAATCTTGACCTCAATTAAGTCAGTACAAAGTTCTCACAGCTTAGTGTGATAAGCCGTTATGGTTCTATGATACTGAATTTGCTGTGATGTATCACTTTACCACTCAGCATTAACACAAGGCAAAGCTTGTTTGATAATTTTTCAGAACCTCAACACATTAGCCTGTTTCCTCTTTTCCACCCAAAAATCTAATTATAGTGGCTTTCACTGCTGTCTGTCAGTCTTGACAATTATTAGTAGAAGCAAGCAGGAAAACCCAAGTTACACCAATAACCAGACTTCTCATTTACCAACCTCACAACTCCATTTAATGACCTTATTTTTCTTTTTTTCCCCTCGAGGCTGGGGATGCATCTCCATCTGAAAGATCTAGTGAGTGTCTTGGGGTAAGTATGCTGCAGGTTCTACGCCATACGCCAATATGCTTTCAGACCAGGTCATGCTCTTCTGCCTCCTGCTCTGGGGTCTTATGGCCCTAGCTTCCATTTGAATCCTTGGCACTATAAAGCGATAAGATGAAAGCTGGGACCTTAGTGAAACAGTTGAATTTGAGACAGTGTGAGGCAGCAGGCATAATACACTGCTGGTTTGGATTGGCCAGAGCGTGGGCTAAGTGGGATCAACAAAGGTGTATGTGTGTCCAAAGGAGCTCAGTGAACCTGGGATTGCAGAGTATTTGTATTTGGGGGAAAAAGGGGTAACAGTTTAGCAGATGATTGAAGGGGTTTTTTCTTTTCCCCTTGGATCACTTCTGTGTAGTAAAGGGAGTCTCATTTAGAGTTTCTGGTGGCTTTTTATGTTCTTCAATCATTTTTATTTTTTTTTTCCTAAAGACATAGTAGACAAATAGTAGACAAATAAGTCTAAGCAAAAGTTGCATTGCAGATATATCTTGATCATTTTAAAACCTTAGTTTGTTTCCCTTTGCCTTTTTGTTATGAGCCTTAGGTTGAGCAAAGCAAGCTATGTAATCCCTCGTGGTCTGGCTGGATTCATCCAGGCCATTAGGATTGCTTTTCTTAGCCATACTTAACAATGGTGTAATGGCTTTTATAACATTTTATTAATAAAGTTGAAATGCATCAATAGCACTAATGATAAACAATTGTGGTATTTTAAGAAGAACAATTTCCAGCACTTACCGCACATGCCAGCGTGCGGAGCTTTAGGGCAGTGCTTGACTCTGTGGCATGAAAATACGGAGTATTTGTCCTTAAAAACATGTTTGTGTTATGGCACAGATTTAAGGAAAACTGATCTTGGGTGTCGGTAGTAAGAGGTATATAAAAGCATTACTTTCATATCTAGATTAAAATTCCTCTTTGACTGATGGTGACTGTTGCTTAAGTCTTTGCTGCTGGCTAGTATAAATCGGGATAAAGTGGCCTAGCTTGGATTTGCTGTGGGGAGGACCAGAAGGAGCCTTCTTGTTGATGCCACTCATATGACATGGCAGTTGTAATACAGCCTCCTCCCTTCCTCTCCCTCTGATTCACCTTGGGACTGTCCCTGGTTTAGGATGATAAACTTAATGTGAAACTGCAATTAAGATGTATACGGGTTTTCTGGAATTCAACCTCCTCCTACATCTTTACCTCTGGAGAGGCAAAAAAAAAAAAAAAAAAAAAAAAAGCAGGCTACCTTTTAATGGCTAACTAATAGCATTATCTAACTTTAATTAATGATTACTGAATAACCAATGCCAATAGTAGCTTTAACTGAACTTTTCCCAAAGAAATGATTCATTACTATTAACAATGGACAACAGTATGCTACTACATTCAGCAGAGAGAGCAATAGTATTTTTTCATCCATGAAACAAGCAGGTAGTGAGACTGTAGAGGATGTGGGTGAGGGTAGCTTAAATAGAAATTATGATGTGACTTCTCCTTTTGGATTTCCCTGTGTTGCGATATTTCTTCAGTCAGCTTCAGCTTGTGCAAAAATTGCATAAATAGCTTGCAGCATGGACGTATTCATAGTTACCTTCTTTCAGTAACCAAGTTAAGCATAGTCTTGAGGAAGTGAAGCAAAAGAGTTGCAAAGCTGCGTGCGGCGTTGTAAGACAAGGGGTTTGTATGCTGTCTTAAATGGTGCTAAATTGCTCAAGGGAAGATGAGGGGTTTTTTTAATAGACCTCGGTCCTGAACAAATGTCAGTGATGGTATTTATTTTGCAATACCTACTTCCGAGAAATGGACAGTGGACCTTGGATCAGACCTGATTAGTTTGTCCCCAGTTCTTCAGTCAGCTCAAATGGGATGGATCTTTGCACTTTGCACAGTGCTGTTTGAAGTCACTGGAATTCAGCACATGGACAAACAGACTCCCCCACAAAGGTGGCTGTCATTGTTACATTGGGCTCTCTACTTTGTTATTCAACTAGAAAAACCACCACTTTTTTGAAACATCAATATTAATTTTAGCTTGTAATGATATAGAATCTAACAAAGATAAGAAGAATAAAGTAGTCTGAATACCTCTTTAATTTTATAACAAGCTATTCACTAGGGATTTAAGTGTGAGAATCATGTTAAGAACAGCAATAAATGTTTATTTAGTTCTCTTGTATTTGCGGTTTGATCTACAAACAGACTGGATGTTGATAAGAGTTTAGGAAAACCCAAGTCAGTCAGTCTGGTAAACATTGACTTGAAATGAACTTGAACGAGTTTGAAGAAAATAGGACCTTCATCTGATGACTGACTTCACAGCATGTGACCTTTATAGGACCATGTAGTGCCAGTACAGATGGACAAAAATATTAGAGATTACTTTAGTGCAGTCAAGTCCCTGTTTTTCCACTATATTATTTTTTAAAATGGCTAATCACAAAACAGTGTGATAGCTAGAAAATGTTAGGAGTCCCATCTGCCTAAGGACAGGTTAACTTCATCTTTGTACCATGCTTCCATATGCAAACTTTATGGGCTTATAAAAATCTTGTAAAGTGCAAGGTTATATAGAATCCACATATCATCCTTGCCTGAAGTAATAAGATTCTGTAGATGTGCGTGAACTATATCAATTTGTCATGGATAAAATATTTCATAACCAAGCTAACAGGTTAAAGATTCAATAAGTAGGTGGAGTAACTCTAGAGCTCCTTTTGTTCAAAAAAATCAAAACAAAAAAAAAAAAACAAAACACCCAAACAAGCCTCAGACAAACCAAAGCCAAAAGCAGACCCTCAGTTCAAACTTACCTTGGTCACAGAAGTGCAAATGGTTGAAAAACACCTGTGTAACTGAGATGAGAACCCAGCTTTGTTGTCTTCTACTTAAGCTGCCTGTTGATTGACACACACAGTATGGCAGAAACATATTACACGCAGTAACAAATGAAAGTGTTGCTCGCCAACCATCTGGTTGCATTGTGATATATCTGTTATCCATCTTTAATAAGTGGTCTCTGTTGAAGTCTTTGGTTTAGTTTTAACGAGAAATTAAACCCCTCAAAACATCTGAATTATTCAGCTCACGGTTACAGACATTGGTCTGGGAAAATTTAGTATGGTATGAAATGGCATTGTAATAGCAGGAACCACGGGGGGTTTTGTGTTGGGAGATGTATATATTAGGTTACTGCAAAGTTGAGAGTCACATCAAATGTGTATTTTGTTGAAACAAAGAAAGTCACAAATCTGAGACTCAAGGCGTTGTCCCTTTATGGTTAACACTAAGTTCTTGCTTATGCTTGCTTATGAAAACTGTAGCCAGAAAAGGGAACCTCAAATTCACTTCTCCGTCTTCAAGGAGATTGCAATATCTTTTGATATTTCCAGGGTTTTAGCTGCTTAAAACCTAACTTTTTTTTTTTTTTGAGAGTGAACGTCTATTTTTGAAGGTGATATTGATTCGGACAACTGTGAAATATATGACAAGTAATCTTAGCAGATCTGTGTATGACTTACAGAGCATGTAGCTGCAACAAGAGGACTTATATTCCTGATATGCTAGACCAAAAACAACAACAACAAAATATAAAGATAATGTATACATTTTATGTAAAATAGATTGAGATGGAAAATCCAAGAGCAGCATTGTTGTAAAGGCTAATCAGCTCATCCTAAGTGGAAAATTAAGAAATTTGCATATAGCTGGTAGAAGAAAGGGAGAGAGATGGTTGTATCTGCCTCAACTTCTGCTAGTCTCGACTAACTGGCAAATTGTTCAAAGATGATGTATTCTGGCTTTTCACCTTTCTTACAAATGGTGAAGGACATGAACAAAGATGAGTGTGCTCTTCTAATCCAGCTCCAAAATTCCATAACAGTATGTGAGTTTGGCCTTGCTATGCTATAGAAAGTGTAACTATATTCAGACATGAATCTACTTAGATCCTTTTCGGAGATCAGGATAGCCTTGACTGAAGCATCTCATATGGCTTGGTGCCCCTCTGTATATACTTACACTCTCTTTAGATTCTTTGTCGTTAAAGTACTACAGATACTAGTTATCACTCTGCTTTTGTGCTTCAAAGGAAATCAATGTGTCCAAAAATAGTTAAAAACAAACCCTTGACAAATCATAAAGAGTCCTTCTAAATTTTAGAACACAATATCCATCTGAAAAAGTTTACAAACTGTCACTTTATATCTGTCCATAACCAGCAAATCTCTCTTGACCCTGCATTGGCATCAGGAAACCACTGGAAAACATAGGATAAATAACAATTGGCTATCAAATGGGACAAAAAGGCATTCCAGTAAAGAGCGCCCAACTATGCTGGCCAATTAAATTGAGCAGCAGTAATCCAACAGATGAGCTCAATCTGAAGTGCAGAGTGGGGCGAGTGCAGTACACATGTTCTTGAGATGTCTCACTATATAAAGATCCATTTTGCTGCAGCACTTACAAGACAGAGTGATGGGACCATAGCCAGAGCCAGCCTTAGACGTGAGTGGTCTTCTCTAGTGGCACACTTGATAACTTGTACTTGTACTGATTTAGCATAGCTGTGTCTTCCATGTCATATGGCCTCCTTGGTTATGGTTTGGCTTGCTCTCCCTAGAAGCTGCGTGTTGAATTTTAATTTTTACTTTATGTTGGACAATTTCAAGCATTGCACTGGAGCAGAATGTGAAGGGACGTTTCCTCACTGGAGCCAAAGTTTGTTCTTCTGTCCATGTCTAGCTATATAAAATTCACTAGAGCAAAATTACAAATGCAGTAGTACTGGGTTATAAAATGTTTATTTGGTCTCATTTAGGCTTACAAAAATTTTGGAATTAAATAGTAAGTCAAAGAACTATGTAACAATCCAACTTGCATAATATTTAATGATTTCTGATTAAAACAAGCAAACAAACAAATTTGGAGTTGAACAACATGACACTGCTACTTCAATACTATTTTTATTTACCCAGAACTTTCTGTTTGTTTAGTCTCTCTTACCCTAACAATAACTTTTTGGTTTCTTTGGTTGTGTGTTTATGTAGATTTTTCGTTTAAAAACAAGAAATCTTCTTTGCCATCTTCTCCCAGGAAAAAAAAAATGGCACAAAAAAAAAACCCTCAAGGCTTTAACTTGACATCCAGCAGTCTTGTTAGAACTAACATTGATGTCTGATGTCAACTCAAGATAGTAAAGGCAGGAGGGAGGAAGCATGCATTTATCTTAAGCCTGAAATTTTTGGTCACACTTGTGACATATTTTCTCTGAGGCCTATGATTTTTTTAATGTGAAAAATCTTAGGCTGTCATCCAAGAGCTTAAAATATTAGAGAAAATAGCTAAGTTAGAACCACAGGAACTGGCAAGGCTGACTTGTTGGCAGCTGGCTGCTCTTGGTGAGGGATACTGCATGTGGGATCTGGAGGGGGGCAAGGGAAGGGAGCTTGTTAGGGGCCTGAGCCCCGTGTTAGGTCAGTTAAAGCCTTTTTACATAAATACAGGAATGTAACAGGTATTAAAGTAAATGCCACAATTTACTTCCGTTTTAACAGCTCCTTCATGTTACTTTGAAGTGTCCTTAAAGCAATTAAGATGCAAATAAAAGCATCTTTAACTGAAAGGTCAAATAGTCTGACAACATTTGTTTCCTGGAGAAAAGTCAGAAAAGGAAAATGGCCTAGTTTTGCATTTTGTGTATGATAAATGGATGTGAGTCTTCAAAGGGAACTCGTGTATCTACAAGATAACTGAAAGTAGAGAGCTTTTAAAAAAAACATAGTCTACTGTTGGATGATTGAGAGAAGGGACCTAAGAACAGCTTGCCACTGAAGATCAAGGGACTTTACAAGCATGTTTCCTCCATTCCTCCTGAGGTACAGATGGCAGAGATGGAGTGACTGATGCCGTCCCTCAAATTTAAAAATTTACTTGGAGAATGGGGGTGATTTTGCCTCTCATACAGAGGATGTAATGGAAGCTACTGTTACAGAATATTTTGGAAGGTTAAACTATTATTATGAAAACTAATGAAATATTTAATATTCTGAAGACAGCAATGCAAAAATCCTCCACATCAGGGTATTTGACACCCTGTAAAGCAGCTCAGGATTGGAGGTTAAGATTTATTTTTTTTTTCTTTCTTTTTCCTTTGAAGAGCCTACAACCTCCTTCTGTTTGTTTGGTTTCTTTTTGTTTGTTTGTTTGTTTGTTTTTTGTTTGTTTGTTTTTTTAATTTCTTACCAGTTCTTTTCCGTTCTTTCTTTACTGTAGCCTATGGAAACCAGTTGTTTAGTTCTTGGGACTTTAATTTTTCCAGATCCAATGCTAACTACTTAATTCACTTGAGATGGTTTCTGAATGTATGCTCCCTTGAGTATACGCCCTACTTCGTGTTATGCATCTTCCAGCAGTCTGTGCTCTGCGCACGTTCCCACCTTTGTAGTTTCTCATGGCAGTTTTGTCTACTTTCATATTTTTTGACATGCTATTTTTTAAATAAAATTTTATACAAGTTCCCAAGTAGTGAGTTGCTCATTCTGAGAGGTTGGAAACAGTAGTTGTTTTCTGCTCTGTAGAATTTCTGAGATTTCTTATGCTATTTTCTTGGGTTTTTTTCCTCTCCATATGATAGGCCTTTATGATTTTTAAAGGCAATATTGGTTTTAGTGTCATGAGCACACAAATGCATCCTCCTAAATTTTTTTTTTTTTTTTTTTTT
>WHYT01000609.1:0-11642 GCA_009806455.1 Tetrax tetrax
GGCGGGGGCAGAAGCCCGCCTGCCGCGCCGCGCCGCGCCGCTCCCCCGGGGCCGGCAGGGGCGCTGCTCCCCCCCGCCCCTCCCCGTCCCAGGCCGGGCCCCGCCATACCTACGGCGGCCGGAACACAGCCCCTTAGCAACGGCCGCGGCCACGCGCCCGTCCCGTCCACCCGCGCCCGCCGTGCGCGCTCCCGCCCCGCCGCGCAGCGTGCGCGCCTCCGCCCCCCGCCGCCGCCGCCGCCGCCGCCGCCGCCGCGCCCGGGGCCGGAGGGGTCTTCGCCGGCCTCGATATTGGCGCCCGCCGCAGTGCCTGGGCGGAGGGTCTTGTTGCGCAGGCGTGGGGCTGCGGCTTCCTCGCGGCCAGAGCGGGACGGGGGAGAGGGCGAGGAGGGGAGGGGGCGGCCTTGCCGGCAGGCGTTCGCCAAGGGCAACCCCTCCCGGCCGAAGGCCCCTGCGGGCAGGCCGCCATCGCCCCCCCGCGCCCGTCGCCCGTGGCAACGGGCGAAGCCGCCGCGGCGGCGGCGGGGCCCGGCGTGAAGGCCGGGTCCAGGGTCCAAGGCCCAGGCAGTGCCTTGGCCGGGCTGCGGGGCCCAGGGCAGCCCCCGTCCCCTGGCGCCATGGCCGCTGAGGTGGTGGTTGTGGGATCCTGTATGACCGACCTGGTCAGGTTAGTACGCGGAGGGGGGGCTCCCGCAGGCCGGCGGGGCCGGTTTCCTGCCCTCGCTGGACGGAGGGGCCCCGAGGTCAAAGGAGCGCAGGGTGTCACGGGGTCCGGGGCAGAGCAGAGGTTCCCTGCGCCCCCCGAGGGCAGGCTGGGCCGGGACACACCGCAGCCCCTCTCGCCGCCTGCCAAGGGAAGGAGCTGTCACCTCCCTCTCCAGGCCGGGACTGGAGGAGTGGGGCCGGCGCCAGGTGCGGCGGCGCGGAGCTGTCGGCCCTGGGCAGAGGGAACCGAGGCGAGGAGTTGGCTGCGGCTGGGGCGGGGAGGGGGGGAAGGAGCAGAGCCGCCGGTGGGGGCGGCTGGGCCAGGGTGATGTCAGCCCTGCCAATAATACTTTGAGAGAAGGCTGTGGGAAAGGGGAGAAGTTTGAACGTGTTGTCTGCTGGAGCTTTGATCAGCTGTCTGTAACTTTAGGGAGAAGAGAGGCTTGGGTTTGTGTTTTCAGCTGTGCTAGGTGGCTCCGCCTTAGCCTTGCCAGAAAAGCAGCATTTCATAGTAACCTGCATGGGAAATCGGGAACTGTGATGCTCTTTATCGGCAGAGGAGTTTGAAAGGATTTTATGAAGGTAAATAAAGCTGGTCAACTGTAACATGTTTTCAGTTCAAAGCACTTGTGTCCGCTAGAAAAGGGAGAAAGAACGCTTAATATTGCAAAGAAACTGAAGTTAGCTCCATGAAAAAGTAGGTTATAAATTGATTACTTGCAGAGAACATTTTATGTGACACTTTGAAAGGAGAGAAAGAGACAGACTCCTAAGCTATTCATATCCAAACAGATCAAGAAGTGGAAATAGGAAACCCTCAAAAATATAAGACCTCTACACCCCTAGGCTAGTGTTGAAATTATGAAATCTTTCTTTTTTCTTTTTTTTTTTTAAAGGAATGTCTTAATTCCTTTTTATTTATTTTCTGGGCATTTTGCTTTTAGAATTAGATATTTGAGTCTCACTATCTTTTTGTTATTGTTGTTGTACATAGGTAAGGTTTGGAGGCTTCTTTTAAAAACTTAAGTACAGAAGTTCATGAAAGCTTTCAGTTCCAGCAGCCTGGGTTTTATAGTCAATACTAAATATTGGAAGAATTCAAGCAGAATTGCAAGAGTTGGCAATAGTGCAAGCACTAACCTAAACTGGCTGACCTTGTCAGCCCCAGTAAACTTGCAAATCAGTCTTTGACTCGCACTGTTTTAAACACATCTGGTTTTAAACCATCTATGCAGACTTGGTTAAAACAGGATTTTAAAATATATGTATCTGGACTGCATCAGCTTGTGCTGCTGGGAATTCTGCTGTAAAATACACAATTCCTCAATCTGAATTAGCAGACGATTATATCAAAGCCTGTGGGTCAAGAAGGTGTAGAATGCATGATTAGAAGAATACGCTGAGGAGTAAGTACAGTTTAGACACAGACGTGTTGCAGAAATGATGAAAACCCTTAAATAATCACAGAACCTGTGTCAGAAAGATTTAATGCTTTATGTAATCTGCAGAACACACTGGCAGCTTTCCAAGAATAGTTGTCTTGTAAGTCAGAGTAAGATCTTGTAGAAATGATCTTGACGTTATGTGTGAATGAGCTATCAGATGCTTGTGACGTTATATTGAAATATAAAACATGGTGCTCTAACCTCAAGACGTTGCTTTTCCTGTCTCTCTAAAATGTGGAAAATAAAATGATCAAAAAATTGTCTACCAGTTTAAGCACTGCTGACAGCCACAGTTTTTGGCTTTTTCTTGACACTTAAACAAACAAACAAGCAATAAAAAAAGAAAACTAACTGGTTTTGGCTGCAAGTTTGTTATGATAGAAATACAGTAATTTTTTGAAGCCATATTAACTGGCCATGCTGTAACCAGAGATTAAACCATGGGTTGTAGCCATAGATGCTGTTACACTGAGATTAAGTGGTTGAAGAAAAGCCATTTCACTTTTCAGTCAGTTAAGAGGGTTTCTTAAATTGTACAAATGCTATCACAAGCATGTATCTGGCTCACCATTATTAGCCCCTACTTTAAGGAGCAGTGAAAAGCTTTTTATTAGGGATAAGCTAATTTGGCTCAACTGAAAAAGAAGAGATAGCCTCATTCTTTCTGTTACTAGCACAGGACTTAAGGCATTTAATAAAATAAGAAAAAGAATGCATTTAAATTTAACTGGCAAGAGTTTAATCTGACTGAAATCTCCATGTAGTACCCGTGTAGACATAGTTTAAATGTATCCTGTGTTACAAAAATCTTGGTAAAATTACTGGAAAGTACTAAATCGTGGGCTGGGATGCACATAGGTGGAGACCAAAGCTATGAAGTGGGGAACGATAAGCAGGCTTTATTAAATGTGGTAAGAACTGCCACGTTAGAATTAGGATAGATGCCAGGAGGGTATCTCTTGGCTGTCTTTATATCTGGGATTTAGAGGGGGCTGTATATTGTAGGTTTAAAGCTAGGGTTCATTTCAGGCAGGGTGAGAGAATATCAGGTTTTTGCGAGTTTGTCTGTATTTATGCCATTATTTCCGTTTCTAAAAGACATGGACAGCAGTGCTTATGTTAAATGCCTGTCTATCACTCATTTGTGGTAGACTGAATAAAATAATTAGGAGTGAGAATCATGCAAAGGAGGTCACACATTTTTGGACACATTGTGTTTGATAGGCGTATTCACCACTCAGCACTAAAACCTATCTTTCCTAGAAGATAATCATTGATTGAGACTCTGCCAGAGCTAGACAATGCTGTGTTATAACTCAGACTGATAAAATACCATGTCGGCCCTTTAGAATACAATCTTGGCCCTCTGTCTGGAAAGCTAGAAACTAAGAGTAGCAGATATTAAATGGTAAACATTCCCAAATCTGTAGAGGCAAGGTACTGAAAATCAGAAAGATAAGTTTCAAGCTACCATTGGACATATGGCAGCCAGATTCACCACTAAAAAAAAAGCTAGTACATAGCGTTTTTACTCAGTATGGTAAACTAATGATTAAAGAAGCATAACCTCTGTGTGAAATGGAAATGTACAATTTGAAATTTGCTATGTCTTATATAATGACTGAGATGGAAAAGGATGGGGACTGTCTGCTGAAGACAGTATTCAGAGGTAATTTTGAGAAATAATCAAATTCAGAAGAAAGGATAGTGTGCTTTAAAATTCTTTCAAAGGGAAGGGGCCCAGTGGTTTGCTTTTAAAACACTGTTCTCATTGGAAATTCTTTTCTCATTGTCCTGTAGCACTGCAGTGGCAGAATGTGGGTTTTCCAAAGTGAATTTAGTATAATCAAAACAACCTCACGTACATACATGCAGTAAACCACAGTCTTTGACTTAATAGGACCAGGAACAAAACATATTTGTGGTCACAATCACAATCAGCACTTCATTGGCAATAACAGGCAATAGTAGTAGAAAACAAAACCAGCATTATTCTATATGATCTAGATATCAAACCAGATGGGTACCATCCATAGTATTATTTAAATAGTTTCTGTTCTGACTCATATTTGCAAACTGGTCGTGGCATTGGCATTTTTATTCATATTAAATCAGGACAAGACTAAACATATAAACCAATGAGAGTCAGACACACTAAAACAATTAGAATAAACAGGAGAAACTTTGGCATGGCAATTGAAAACAGCAGAAGCAAAGAACAAAATGTAAGATGGAAAAACAGTCTTTGGATAGTCACAACAGCAACAGTTTTTCACTTTAACTCAAGAGAATGAGACCACAGTCCAAATACTGGAAAACTGGTAGGATGCTCAGACTTTGAAGTCTTAGTTTTCTGTGGACCTCTCTCCTTCCTTCAGGTTACTTTGTTCCCTGTAGGGAGTAGAACTAAAAGTCCTGCTTCCAGTGCTCTATTGTAACAACCGTCGTTAATAATTAAGTACTAAACTGATTGACTGAAAGCATTCAGCAAGAGAAGAAAGACATGGCAGAGAAAGCCTTGAGCTACAAAGTAGTAAGTTGCCAGACTGGAGTGGACAGTGGTGACAAATGCACATCCAGAATTAACATCCCAGAGTAGCCCGATGGATGCATTGAATCATCTTTGCTAACCAAGCGCAATCTCTTCTTGTACAAAATGGCAAAGATTTCTCCATGAGTGAGATTCTACATCTTCCTCTTAAGTCGCTAGTGGTGGTTACTGTCAGGTGAAGTGCTTAAGTAAATGGCTCATTGGAAATGTCCATGATCCAAAGCTATGTCTGTACTTCGTTTTTAAAAGTGCAATATTTGGGACAATAATTTCAGGCTCTTTTTGTGGGAATATGGAAAGGAATTTTCTTACGTTTCTTTCGAGCAAGCAAAGAAAATCTCACATATGACTTAATTTTCTTCTTTGCTTTGTTTCCAGGTCTTTCGCATGTGTTCTCATTTCCACCATTTCTCATGCATGTGCAGTCACCAAATTTTAATGTTTTTTCTTCCTTTAATGTTTTTTTTTTCTGCTCTTCAGCTTCTCCTAGCAGCAGAGAAAAGTGTTCTAGAATCCTTCAAATCCATTTCATTTGTGTTTTTGTTTTTATCTGTAATGCTTCCCCTGCAGCAGCCACTCCTCATTCTAGTCAATCTGCTGTTGCCAGCAGCATGGGAAAGCACAACTGTGAAGGAATACAAGCTTAGTCCAGTTGAGGAAATTAATCTTTTGGATCCAGAGAAAGGCATCAAGGCATGAGAGAATGTGTCATCTGTGAATTGTTTAGTTTATGTAATAGTGAAAAATCTGGGCTTGATTTCAGAGCCAGTACTATTCCCTTGTCTTCTGCTCTGACCTAGTAAAGTTTGGGTGTACATTACACACAGGATGCACAGGCTCAGTGTTTTGTTGTTCTAACCTGATTTTAGAGGACCGAAATGTGGTTTAGAGAAACTCCCCTTTGCCTTCTTTTACCTAGCAGGAAGAAAACTGTATCTTAGGGGCCCAAAATGAAAAACAAGATAAAAAAAACAAGTTGATTAAATCCTCAGTGAAGGAATTCAGGAAGAAAATTGTTTTCTGTTCATCTACAGCTTTTGAGTATCTGTAGTGGCCCAGACACTGCTCATCTGATGCAGTGCCTGGTCCAAGCTCATTCACATCAAAAGAAGCTTTTCACTGCTGTAAACTGTCATTAAATTGTCATCCCCCTGCAAAATCTGAGTGATCAGATTATTTTAGGGTGAGACACAGTTTAATCTTTTAGGGTGTTAAAAGTATTTGGTGTTATAGTCCAGACCTGAAAAGCTTCCAAAAAAGTTCCTCTAATAAAAAAAATGACAGAATATTGAAGAGGGGAAAAAGAAGGGAAAATGTCTGGTTGGCTGTTTCTTAAATTAACAGAAAATAACTAGGGCAAGGCCACCAGTGACTTTTTTTAACCCATTACAAGAGCTGCATTTGCAACCAAGGTTATGAACCCCAAGCAAGAGACAGTGTGCCATTGATCCCAGCTGGCACTCTCTGAAAGAAACTGTTGTTTGTGCAACAGAGGATGCTGTGGGTCTTCTCTGAGAAGTACTGGTGGTGCTAGAACACCTGCTCAACACTTGTCTTTGGCTCTTATCCATGATTTTTTTTCCCCCCTTCCTAAATGGAAATGTAGAAATTTTAAAAGTCTTGGGAAATACAAATGTGGAACTGGTCACACAATGTCTTTTAACTTAAGCGCAAGAAAAGTGCTGCTTTCTGGATTCTATTTAATTGAAACCTCCCTGCTCTTTCATTTGGTGTCTTCATTTTGTGTCCTAAACTACTGTGTGCTGTAATTAGGTACTGTCTTTCCTTCCAGAAGCAATCCACTTCAGCAATAACTACCTTGTTTTTTAGACTTGTTTATCTAGTTCCATTTTAATGGTATGTATTCAGTAGTGCTTTTGAGCTAAAGAATAGCCCTTGTGGTACTACAGTCATGCCCGTACTACACATATGCTATAGCTGAAGTAGTTTCTTTGGCTTCCCAGTAACCAAGAGGTAGCACTACTTGTCCTACCTATGCATTTGGAAAACATTTTTGAGTTGGAAGAGGAGAAGAGGAGCAGTTTACTTTGTAAAAAGGTAGGAAAAAGGTAAAGATAAATTGGAGGAAGGCCTTATAAAGGGCAAAAATAATAGGAAAGACATAAGGTTTTACAGCAGAAAGTATGAAGAGTCTAGGGAGTGAGGTTGAGATAAAAGGCAGGGAAACTACAATCTTATCAGTGGCAGCTCCCCAGCTCTCCAGAGGCCTCCTATTTTTCTTCTTCTCTTTCTGCCAGCTCTGGCTGCCTGCTTGCTTTTTGCAGTTTTCTCATATGGCTGCATGGCAAGGTTTAGGAAAAAGCTCTGTTTTAGCCCTGCTGTCTTCTCCCAGCACCAGCATTTTGAAAGACAGGGCACTCACTAAGTCCTCTAGTACCTCCTCCTTACCATTAATGAGTTCCCAGCTATCTGCTTCTGTACCTACCAGCAGCAATCTCTGGTCTGTTTAAGTTTGTAAATTGCTTTGAGATCTTTTAAGATGAAAGGTTCTACTTAAGTGAGATCATTATCGCTTTCTACATTTCTCCACTCCCTGTTCTCTGCTCAAGCTTTTTGTCTCATCTCAACTTGGAGTCCCGCATAGTACTCAACATTCCCGGCTCACAGCAGCACAAAGCTTACACACAAATCACAACTTCCAATCCTTGAGTTGTTTGACACCTCTCAGAGTACTTCAGAGCTGAAGGTTAAATATATGTGTTTTCCTGAGCCAATGCCAAAATACTTAGCACTTGCCACACTGAGGTTGTACTTAAGCATTTGCATCTGACTTCACGTTGTGTGCTTCAAGAGACTGTTCCTCCCACTTCTGAAGTACTTACTCATTCTAGGAAGCATTCCAGCTACAATGTTGTTCTGTGATCCCATACTATATTCTTATAGCCATACTTTTTTTCATGTTCTTGTGGTTAAACTGTAAGCCTGTCAGGGCAGGGATTTCGCTCCTGTCTGGTGTAGTGACCTTACGGAGTGGAACTCTGACAGGAGTTCAGAGGGCTCTCTGTCTGTAAAGACTCATAGGCAGTAATACGGTGTTTGGGCAGAACTCCTTTTCTGTTCAGCTGCAGGTCTAGCTGCCATCTTCATCTTCCATATTTTAACTGACTAGTAAGAGAGTCTTTTCACTATATAGTATCTGTATGTGTTTATTCCCACTGTCATTCACATTCCAGTGAAATTTCCCTCTTTCCTATGAAAGTGAGGTCATCTTAAACCTGTGTTTATGATACTGTAGTCATTTCCATGGCAGTAGACTATGATATCATCAGTGGAGGATTATGCCTTTCCTATGTGTGTTAGCAATTAAAAATTATGGTTTGTGAGATAAAACTAGTGTTTACCAAGCTTTTAGGTTTAGTCCATATGAGGCAGGGAAACTATTGCTTAATTCTCTGGAGAGTTCACTTGGGTAATGGAGTAAATGAATCCAGAAACATTTTCATCCTAGCAGGTGATAAGTTTTTGGGGGTATGTTTTCCTAATGGGAGAAGAAAATCAGGTACTTCATCTTGTGTTCTCTTGCCTGGTAAAGAACACTTGTCTGAAACACCATAGTACTCATTGTTTTGTGATTCAGAGCTACTTAAATGCTTGACTTAAAGTATCACAATTTTCTAGTCTCATTAGACTGGCATTTTTCCCCTTTGCAGGTCAGTAAGCTATTATGCACTACCCACGAAAGTAAAACAAGGTGGTTATCAGTCTTTTAATCTTTTTAATGGGTGCCCTATTTGCCACCTATCAGTAGCTGAATCTCATTGTTGAACCTTCCTGGGTATGTATGTGGTTTCTCATGGGTTGGTGACAGCAGAGGCCGCTTTCAACACTGTGATGGCAAAAGAAAATTTTTTCATTTAAAATGTAGTGTCCAGTGTCTAATTTGCTAATGCTGCAAAATTAAAGTAGTGGGTTCACGACGTAATTTATTTCATCCCTTCAAATACTTACAAATTTTTAAGCCAAGGAAGTAGACTTTTCTAAACAAGAGTGAAGAGCAAGGGAAGAAAGAGTAGATAAAAGTTTACAGAGAAAGAACATGATCAGTCTAAGTATTGCAACATGAGACAAAATTTGTAGCCAGTTTTTGGTAATGCAGTTTAATTACAGAAATACACAACACCTGTGTACATTTCAGCCTGTCTGTTTTCCAACATAGCAGAAATGAACTCTCATAAAGTACCTGTTTAACTAATCTGGGTCAGAATATTAGAAAAAAAAAAATCTCAAAATAGGGTATTCTGTACAAGACTTGCATATGTCCAGTTTTACAGAAAGTCCAGGATGTGAAAGGGTTCTCCCTGACATTATTACCGTGTTAGCAACTACAGTAGAAAGAAATTCCTTTTCCCATTGACATTCATGGAAATAGAACCAGACCGGAATGGAACAACAGACAGACAGAATTCTTGTATGTAGTTTTCGGAGACTGCAGTTGCTAATGCCATAACAGACCTGGCCCATATTTACTGAGCATAAAAGTCAGGTGATATTGCAGCAACCTCCTGAGTGTGCAGCTTTGCCATCACTCTGCATTCCTGCTGAGCCTTCATCTGTCTCTGGAAAACCCAGAGTGGCACCTCTGTTTGAAGAAAGTGAAGAGTCAGAAAATAGTAACATTATGATCAAGGAAAGGGCTGTTGGGATAAAAGCTTGTTTATCAATTGCCTAATGCCAACATCAGGAGTAAGTGGTTTCTGTTCATTTCTGCTACAGAAAGATGTCATTTTATATCAGGAACAGCATATGGCCATGGCTTCTTGTTATAACATCCCACTTCACAGATAGCACAACTATTGCCTTTTGCTTTCTGTAGAGTTCTTAGACATCTGTGCAGTTCCAAGTAAATAGCATGTAAACCAGTGGTGCACTGGGCACTGGCATTGTCGGTACTTCAGGGTATTCCTGAGGCTTCTGTTGTATTCCAGCGATGCAGACTAAATATTATGTTGTGTTATGAATGTACCTATAATTTCTTGCTCCAGTAAATACTCTTTTACCATGTAACTCCCACATTTTTAATTGTTTTGGTTATTGTCTCTGCAACTATTGGAAATTCTTTTAGAATATTTAAAATAAAACATCTCATCCCTTTTCCATCTGGAGGTGTTTGCCATAGAAGATTCACTACAGTCAAAGGGGAAATCGTCTAAAGGAACTCCTTTGAAAATATTTGTCACAGTAAACAGTTGTTAGGCACTGTATTTTAACAGCCAACTGAGAATATTGTATTTTCTCCCCCTTTATGAGCCACAGAATGATATGATTAATAGCTCCGTTCTGTCTTGTTAATGAATTACTTGCTGGCTGTACTGTTAATGGAAATAACCATTTCCCTAGACACATTTCTAGACATAAATATCTTTGTGTGAATTTTAGTACTCCTGACAGTAAAGAGCTGCTGGCACAAATCAAAAGCTGCAATAAAAATCGTGGAGAGTCAATGGTAACAAATTTGTGTAAAAACACTCTGGGCAGGCATGTATATGATGTTGCCTCTAGGACCTGTCTGAGCTGTTCTTTCCATCGGAGTTTACCAGTAAGGTTTTGCTTGCTTGTTTTATATGGCTCAATTTGTTAGCCCCTAGATGAAGCTGCAGTAAGTTATTTGATGCTGGCATCCCTGGTTTCTTCCAAGCCTAGTATCGTATACTTTGAGCCTGAACAAAATACAACATGATTTTTCACTAGTATGTTGCCTAAGTAGGTGCAGTTTTATAGAACACGTTGACAGCTAATTATGAAATAAGAAGTTGGTAACATTCCTGAAAATATCAGCTGTGTGCTCTCTTCTGGGTTTTATTGTTTCTTTTTTCCATTTCTGACTTTATTCCATTTTTTCTTTTTTTCCTGTATTAGATCAATAGCATGTCGTACTTGAACCATCTATGATTTCCCTTTATTTGCCTTCACCTCTTCTTGTTGTCTTTCTACATCACATTTTTACAGTGCACTTCTTTTCTGTATTGCTGTTTTCCTGCCTCTCATTTTTTAAAAAAAAAAATCTTTTGTTTCCAAAGAGTCATAATTCCCTTTTCTAATTTGTTATGTCCATCACTTGCTATACTTCCTATCCTCACTCAGATTCCAGTTTAAACAAAGTGCATAAATCTTGGTAGTATAAACAGTAGAAAGAAAAAAAAGTGTGTTGATCAGAGCTGAAAATAAAGGATGGGAAGGAATAGGAAAGAGATCAAGTTCAGTACTCGTATGGAAAGACGGGCATTTTCCATGTTCTCAGCTGTAATGAGAGTGAATATGCCTTCCTTCTTCTAATTGTCTGATCCTGTTAGTATTATTCATTGGGAATACCCTGTTAGTATTGCTCAATTTTTTTTTTTAAATTATTTTCCTTTTCTTTTTTTTTTTTTCCCCCAGAAAGAACAAAGTTAAAAATGACCTACTGGGAAAAAGCAGTTGGTGGTTTTGCTGGAGCTCATAATGTTTCATATAGAGGCAGCAAAAATGAGCAGATTTTTATTCAGTTTTCACTCCCTGTTACTCATTAAATTCTGAGTGTTAATGGAGACACCAGAGTTGTCCATCAGCAGGCATCACAAGCCAGGGTTATACAGAATTACACCTTTCTGATTTTTAGAGATCTGCCTTTCCCAAGAGAGCTTAAATGGTGAAAAAGGTAAAGATATTTACCTAGAGAAGATTTCTACATGTCATAGGAGAGTTAAACTTGGCCAGCAAAGCCCAGGCACCCCCTGGCACCCTGCTTATTCTTATCTTTGCCCCGCAAGGCTTAATGTTATTGTAATCCAAGGTTTTAGGAGATGCTTTTATAATTAGATTGAACTTCAGATAAAGAGATAAAGCTTTTTTTTTTTTTTTATTTTATTTTTTTTTAAAGACAGTTTCAAAGTAAAAACCTGTCTAGTGAAGCACTGTGAATTTAGTCCTGAAATGGTCAGGCA